>JANIJG010009839.1:11065-61909 GCA_024611175.1 Megaceryle torquata
TTTCCGTCAGACGTCTTTTATAGGCTGACTAAATAGAAAACTATTCCATGAACATGTTGGGGTGGGGTTTTTTGGTTTTTTTTTTTTTTTGTTGTTGTTTGGTTTTTTTTTGTTGGGGTGTTGTTTGTTCCCCCCCCCCCCCCCCCCCCAATAGGGAGTTGCATCACTAATTTGCCTATTGTAACACAAACCAAGCATAGGACAAATCCACCCAGTTCAACTGACATTTTTAATTGCTAGTTTTCTGGAGTCACACGCACAACACATGATAGCACTAAGCCCACACATCTTCACATAAAAATAGTGCCCCTCTTTATTATGGAATATTGCCCACACTGATCAGCAGATTCTGCTGCATCTTGAGTGAGTGCTGGCAGTGTGGGCTGATGCTGTTTAAAAAAGGAAGGTGATAATGCAATACCACACTGAGTTGGCACTTTTGAACTCCATTTGACAAGGATGGCTCATGTATCATGAGGTGATGCTAAGGGGTGGCTCCAGCTCTCCTGGTAATGCCTGACACTGAGATGCTGGCTAAGTTAATACTGGAGACAGCACACATTGTAGTTGTGTATTGCATGTGCTGAGCTCTTAGCCAGGCTTGTCACAGAGCATTTAAATGTATAGCTATTATTTCTTTCTTTTCCTGTCAGATTGTGTAATCCCCATGAAACTAAGACAGGAAGCAGTAAATAGCTTCAGTATATCATAGATATTTTTATATGGGTCTATCTGGATGGGACCTGTATACATATCTGCCCAAGATATTAATTATATTGCAATTCAGTAGCACAACAGTCCATGTTTTGCTCCCTAAACTCTAGTCAAGGGAACAGGCAACATCTTACAGATTTTCCTAAGAAATAAGCCCTTCATCCTCCACACAGCAAACCTTCCATTCCCTCTTTAGTCCTACTCTTGCCAGCACTATTTGCATGTTTCCAAGATCAGTCATGTCCATCTTTTGAACTGTGCAATCCAAACCTCCAGCATGGGTGTGATCAACTTTGCAGAGAAAGGCAGAAGAAGGGGAAATTTCTAACATGTCAAGTAAAATTCTTGCCCAATACTTACATTTTCCAGCCTCAGGTCATAGGTGAATATTTTGGTGTCATTTGAGTCAGATGGGCCTCTGTAGCACATGAAGAAAAGAGATTTGGGAAATCTTTGGCTTTTAAACAACTAAACTGTGTCATCAGTGCCAAATGCAGTAACAAGGCGTGCTGTGTCCACCTGTAATGGGAGTGCTTGTTTGGAAAATCTCCTTCATTCCTTCTCATGAACAACATGCACACATATTCACCCTACATCACATGCCTTATACCACTGTACACATATTAAAACACAATCCACATACTAACCATGTGTAATTAGAAATCCCCTGAAATAACATGACTATGCATATTTGGTATATACCAAAACACTCAGACAATATGTCAGAACACGCAACAGAAAGTAATCAGTGTAACACACTTACAGACAAGATCTGTCTTGTCCTGACACAGACATTGTGTGGTTTTCCCAAACAGGATGCTGGCTACAAAAGACACAAGGAAAGCTGTACCCACAGTAACTTCACACACGTTATAAAAACATACATGGATTTAAAAAGGCTGGTATGTGAAATGAAAGAAAGCTGGGAAAAAAAAACAAAAAACAAAACAAAACAAAAAAAACACAAACAAACAACAAAAAAAACCTATGAGGGATTTGATAAATATTTCAGAACCTGCATCACTTTGTGTTTAAATGTTCAGATAGCGTCTGGATAGTGTTCTACCTTTAGGAGCTGTACAGTGGTGCTAAAGATCAGATTTTCAGATCTTTGCCTATCCTAGAGCAAGTAGATGCAGTTCCTTTATCTGTATATACTGTTAATAAGCTTTGGGTGAGTTTTACAAAGAATTAAGGGACTTACAACAAAAAGCTAACAAAACTGTAGCCCCCTGGTTCTCCATTAGCAGCTACTGTTGAGCATAAATATGGGCAATGATTCTTCTGGATATGGCCCATTGTGTAAATATAGCAGCAGCCATGGAAGTCTGTGGGTTCTTCCCATTCAGACTGGGACCATGTTTCTTTCAGCATTTCAGCCATTTGCACATGTATTTGAACTGCAGAAAAATGGTGAATGGATATCTAATTCTGGACAAACACTTCTGAGTGCGCTAAACCTTAAACAATGCTGGTTCACCCACAGGTCCCTCAAGTAAAGGTGAAACAGTGCAAATGGTGCCTATATATGCAGCGTTCTAAAACTGTGTGCATTCTTATGCTTGTGAACCTTGGCAAAACATACATTTGAAAAACCTCTGATTTAAAATACCAGTTTGGATTGGCTAAGCTTTTAATGTCAATTGATAATAATATGAAGCTCTTCCAAGACAGAAAGACTGAAATTATCAAAACATTCTGAATTTGATAAACACAATTCTTACCAAAATACTGCCTTATACTAGACAAATAAAAACTTTACCTCCCACACTAGATTTGGTTTTTGTACGTGGCAAACGAGAGAGAGAGAAACGAGCAGAATTTTGAAAAGCTGTGTTCAAGCTTAATAAAATGTTAAGATTTATATCTTTCCAGTTCTTTGATGGAAAACATTATAAGAAAACATCAATGACATGAAAATAGTGCCTTGAAATGGACATCATAAATGTGGCTGTATGGTTCTATATTTTTCTTTACATTCTGTTATTGTGCTGTTGTGAGAAAAAGCTGTCATTCTCAGATATGATCGGGGGCATCTGGGAATACAGAGGGACATGAGAGCAGGTTTGTTTGGGCTTTTGCTTGAGTAACCTCCTTTCCTACTGTCATATCCAGGTCATTTGGGTCAAAGGTCCAGAGGTGGCATTTGAACAGCATGGTGGTGGAGGTTTCATTCTCTGTTACTGACAGTAGGTAGTGGTCCTGGCTCTCATCTTCCTCAAGGGTTGCTTCATCTACCACATGATAATCCTGGAAAAGGAACAGTGGTCAAAGCAGTAGAGAAAAAGAGAAGAACTTCCTACACTTCAGGAAGTCGTCTTTCCAAGTAATTATAAAAGTATTTCAATCTCCAAAATGCTCCTTGGCTTTTACTGGTGATTTCCACAAACCAGTCGAAGAGAACTCACATGCAGTCCCCGCTATATCCAGCTGCTTAAGGAAAAAGCAGCCCCTGGGTTATCATCCAGAGGATAGGATGGAAACAAGAGGATCTTCCCTGCTCTTTGAGTGAATGACCTGATGCACACTGGGGCATTTTAGCACATCTGTCTCAACTACATAGCGTGGGAAGTAAAATGAGCCCAGACAAAAAAAAAAGGGTAGTTCAAAACTAAAATATTTTAGGCATACTAAAGCTTCTACTTTAACTCTTAGGTTTCTCATACCTCCTGGAACCTGGCCTGGTTATGAATGCTAAGCTCTCCTAGAAACTGCAAGCTAACCAATGGCTTTGGCAGCTTAGACATAGAGAAAAAGACAAATAAGGCATTACTGAGGTCATCAAATACAATTGCTACTCAGTAAAAAGGCACAGAAACATAAGGCAGAGTTTTAAATGCATTTAAATGTCCAGTTTCTCTAGAAATTGAACTGTGAACAGAATGGGCCACAATAACTGCTGCTATGAAAATGAGAGATGAAAAGGTGGGACGGAACACACAGCTGTGGAAAAGCAAAACAGATCAAAAGGACTAAATCTCCAGGTCAACTGACTGGATGTGCTTTACAGGCTACCAAGCCAACATGGATTTTTGTGGTTATTAATGTGCTTGCTTATTGAAATGTCTCCAGACCTAAATAATTTGGAGATATTTTCTGATATGTAAAAGGATTTGAAAAAAACTTTAGTGGAACTAAAATTATTTCCTAATATAAATAGTTTCAGCTACCAATGCAGAAAAACATTGAAAATGTTAATTATGTCTTCTGAAAATAATGGAATGTTTAATCTATTTGAAACCAAACACTTCAATTTTCCTCTTTGGGATGTTCTTTTAAGAGAAATTAAATGCTTTGGCTATACCCCAAATCACTTTAAAATATCGCATTAAAAAATGAAGAACAAGTATTTCTTCTAAACTGATTATAATTTTTGTCCCTGTAGTTAGGCACAGCCAAAATTTCCATGTCTGCATCACAATCACAAAAAGATTTCGAAACAGCGTTGCAATCAACTCGGGGCCATGAGTAAGGCTAATACCTCACCCCCTCCAAAGTTCACACACTTTAGGCAATCACCAAGACATATTTCATGTGAAACATATATTACTGTTGTGTGAAAAGGGAACTGGAAATAGCTGAAAAAGATAAAACCACTGTGACTGGCAAACACTTCATCAGCATAAGCTCTTTTTCTTTTTGTATCTCAGTAACATTAAACGATTTCATGATTAAAACGAATCAACACTGGTTTTTTACTTAGCACCCCCAGTGGCATTTTGTTCCTCTAAACTCCAGCTGTTTTAACATCAGGCGTCTCTCCTTAGTGATTGCCTTTACAGATAATGGGAAAAACAGCAAGTCCCAGGGATGTTCTATCCCTTTCCTAAGGGAGACATTGAAGACTGTCAGAAAGAAGCAACCTTTGGAGATGAGCATGTCTCCACTCTACTACAGAGGAAACCAAGTAAGTTAACCTTTGGAGAACTTCGGTGAGGGAAAACATGGGACTTTCACACACATCTGACTGCTGTCTGAACTGACCTCTGGTTTGGGTGAATCAGAAGCTACACTCCCAGTAGCCTCTTTTAGCTTCATGGTAGGTGATTGCTTCAGTCATATTTAATTGGTTCTGGCTGATGTTTTGACTTGCAGATGGGATCAGTTTATTTTCCTAAACAACACGATCTATTGCCATCTGGGATACTATAGTGTATCTCAGGTAGCTACATGGGGCTATCAAGCATGACTCAAGACCTGCAGAAGACCTGGACTCTTCTGGACTGTCAGTCAAAGGCCATGCCAACTAAATAATTTCAAATAGCCTTGGACATCTATCTTTAGTCAGTTGATCCCATGTTTTCAAGCCAATATACTTGGAGAATGACCCTTGGCAAAGGGGGATGCAGAGGAAGTCTTTTTAACTTACAGAAAAGTAGATGCTGCCATTTGGGAAGACACCTATCACAGATCCAGGCAACTCTCGATGAGGGCTGAATCCAAATGCCACCAAGCCAGTTGTATGGACCTGCAGCAAAAATGTCATCAGCTCCTGTATGTCATGGTCCCAGAGGAAGCAGACCATGTCTGAAGGATCCAGGAAGGTGGAGAAACACAGCAGTGGAGGTGCAAGCTGACCAGAACAAAAGCATGGGAGGAATAAGAGGAAGAGCATACCCTTGATTCTTGAAAACTGCCATCATCAACAGGACCACTGCAGTTTCTGAGTCTTGCTGCTATCTTGGGCAGCTATTCAGTTACAAGGGGCCCAGATTATATGGAAGTGCATGAGGCTGGGCCTGTTGCCAGAGAGGAGGAGTGGAAACTGACTGTTCTATATCAAGATTTAAAGATATTTTAGCATGCAAGATCAACACTTTACATAATATGCCCTGGCACACTGCCTCAGTAAAATTGTACTAGGCCATCCCATATTAATTTTAAAACATTCTTAATAGCTCTTTTGTACTACACAACCAAAAAAAAAAAGAAAAAGCGAAGTGTTTACCTTCTACCCAGCACTCTTCAGGATGGGTGAATGTTGTCACTTCTCAACAAAGTAAAGGGGCTTTTTTGACCAATTTGCCTTTGTGTTGCAAATGTTGAAATGAACCCTGACCTGACTATGCCACCCTGATGTCTGATGTGGTGATTATAGGCAAATTTGACAGAAATGGGCTGGTGAGTCTTAGAGCCAGGGTTCATCAGAGGAAGCTGCTGTGGCACATATTAAAGGGCTCCTGTGGTAGCAGTCTGGACTGTAGTGGAATAGTAGAATAAGAAATATGCCTTTGCTTCATACACTGTATCTTGGTGGGAGTGAGTGGAAGGAGAAAAGGGCATCACCCACTGGCCAGCCTAAGACCTTTCAGCATAATGACATGAAAAACAAAGAACCTTCCCAGGTTTCCAGCCCATTCTGCTAGGAAGTGCCTTGTGCATCTTGTCTCCAATTTGCCCAGTTGCATGATCCACTACAAAACATAGCCCAGTGCTGGGAATTTTGAAGGGCATGATCTTTTATTCCTCTTTACTTGCTAGGAAAGCCTAGAAAAGCCCATTCATATTAATCTGCTGAGACAAGTGCTTGCAGAACAGATAAGTAACAGAGACATACCTCATCTGATCTTCAGGGACAGGGCTTAAACAGATCAAACTGTATACAGAACCCCTGAATCCCAGGTTACATTGTTGACAGTCCTGCTGTAGACAGCAAGTGTACTTGTGGCTTCTTTCATGAATTATGTTATACAGTACCAACCTTTTACATTTTCTCTGCTCCAGAGTGGTCCAAGGCACTATTCTGGGGTAACTAGGCAGGGCTGAGGGATATGGTAATTCAAAGTGAGTATTTCAAGGCTAGGACAGCACAGGGATATCAAAAGCGAGGAACTTTGCCTGCTCTGTGGGGAGAACCAAAGACAGAATTAATGAAAAGGCAGGAGGGAAGAAGGGAAGTGAATCTGCGTGGGTGCATTAGGATGCTTTGCAGAGCTGCTGCTGTGAGAAATTTTTGTTGTTGGTAGTTGTCCACTCTTTGAAGTGAAAATCCCTTTCTCACATGGAGTGTGAGATTAGGGCATGCAATGGAGACACTGCTGGAAGACACGACTATCCTGGGATTACAAGGAGGGAAGGTTTAGCTGTGTGACAAAAATTAGAACTGCATGGTTTCTTTGATGGAGCAGGATGTGGTGTTTGCATGCCACTGCTGAAGGGTGTGGGATTGATATCCAGGAAGAGGAAGGTACCACAGATTGGCAGTGAACAACATCCCAAAGATTAGACAATTATAGATGACCTGAGTAGAGGAAAGAAGATAAAAACTGCTTCCTTGAAAAAAATAAGTGCTCATTCAGGAGCCAACTGTGAAAAGAGAGAGGACAATCAGGATCACAGGGTGCAATTGCACCTCTGAAGATCAGCCTCCGTCAGCAGACAGAAACACACAGAGAGCAGAGGAAAGCAGTGATGTTTCACTGAATTTTCTCTTTTGGGATTACAATGATGTATAAAAACTTGGAAGATGAAGAGGAGTAAAAATGTCATGGCCAGTACTCTTTTGAAAGGACCCTTAAGGCCCTGCTGCTGAAACTCTTCGCTGGCAGCTTACATGTCCCTGACACACAGCCAACTCCAAGCCTCATGCCTCCCTGTTTCAGTGCAGGGTAGGAAGCACAGGATTCCCGTTATAACCAGTTGAAGAATTGTCAATATTTAATTTCACAACAGTTGACCTTCTGTTGAGGTGATTTAATTATTTTTTTTTTTTTTTTGGCCAGTTGTTAACCAAACACTCAATTTTACACCAGTGTGGATATCTTCAGTCCCCAGGCCAGCTAAAATAGCTATTTATGTATATGTTAAGACAAGAGATTCATGCCTGCAGTGGCAATAAAAAGCCTGGAGAAGAGGTTTATACCTCCTCAAAATGAGGGACTGATGAGGGAGAAAGGCAGCATTTTAAAACCAGCTACTTCTGCCAGTGTTTAGTTAAAGGAGCAACCTCTAATAATGCTGACACTTCTGCTCTGATGGGTGATAGGAACAAAACTAAAAGTTGCTGTTTAACATCTTTCCAATTACCATTTTCTGACTTTGTCATTTTATCAAGGTGTTAAGCACCATTGTTCTGCAGCTATGCTCAGAATAAAAATTAACCTTTCTCTTTACTACTTTAAAGACTTTAGTTCTGAAGCAGAGCAGACAAATAAGGGCAACTGTGAGCTGACACATATTTTAACTTGGAGCAGCCTAAGCAGTCAAGTAAATGTGCCACAGCAGAGATGGAGAATGAGCAGCAACTGAATCAAAACAGTACAAATTATACTTCAAAGGGTACAGGAATCTGACCTTTTATGTTACATGGTATCAGGATAAGTACCCTTGCTGTTCTAAGTCCACGCTGAACCCTTGTACTTAAACCCTTTGCTTTTTATCTTGTGTTACTTGCAAACAACCAGACTGAGTATTTTCCAAATATCTGCAAAAATGTGAATATTCCTTAATACTGATGATGAGCCTGACTCCCATCATTCAGCTCCCACCAGGAATAGGTGCCATGGGATGGGGGCTCTGCCCTACATTCTGTGAAATGCTCACCTGCTCTGGGTACTCTTCACAGTCACCGAAACACGGTATACAACAGAACTCACTTTTCCCAGTACATCATTCTGGTGATCAACAGGAGCAGGATTCAGCTGCAAATGAGTGTCTCTGAAGCTAGAGATACAGACAGGTCTCATCCTGCAAGCTGACCTGCTTGTCAGTGATGTCTGCATCACAGCAGGACGATATTTGTCTGCCAAAATACCCTTATAATTCACAGCTCAATTACACTTAATAATGGGCTATTGCCCTTCTTGGGTCACTCATCTTCCAGCTGTCTCTCCAGAAGTCCCAGGGTTTGCCTGAAGCCAAGAGAATGGTCACGCTGCACTGTGCAAGGCCCTTTCCTCACCATTAACTTTCTATTCTCTAGGAGGACCCGCTGCTATAGGCCTTCTGCTGTGCAGTCACCTCTGTACCTTGTTTACTCACATTAGAACGGTGTGAGGATCATTTTCATATCCTTTGGGTTTTCCTTTTGCACAAAGAGCCCACATGAGTTTGCTGTTATGGTGATTCTCACCACCTAGGAACACCTATTTCTCTTGGGATTACTGCCGATGTCGCCGCTACAGTAGCGCCTGCATTTTGTAGGACAATTCCCTCATTATTTCCTTTTAAATTGCAGTACTATCTATAAGCCACAGTAAAGTCTGAAAGTCATAATGAGGTGGCTGCTTTACAGATGCTATGAAAAGACAGTCTATTGTTCAAAGAGCTAAATGTTTAAATTAATTAAACTTATAAATCACAGGGGTGATAAAAATCTGGGGGGGGGGGGTTCAGAGTATTAAGTTAAGCTTCCTGTGAAGAACCATTTTCCTGAATTAAAACAGCTTGCCTTAATCCATCCTTCTTGTTGATATGAATATTGAGTGGAGTTCCTGTAGAAGTGGGCCAGAATACCATTCTTCTTTGTTGCTGCTAAAGAGCAAAGAACACAATTTACATTTATAAACTTGATAATGGTTTCATCCAGTGCTTCACTATAAAGAGCGAGATAGAGAAGAAGGAAAGTGAAGGTGTTTGGTTTGATTTCTCTTGGTATTTATACATAAGTAAATCTAGTAATGCTAACCATGAAATAATTAATATTATTCAATCATAGACTCACAGAATGTTTTAGGCTGGAAGGAACCTGTAGAGGTCATCTGGTCGAACCTCCCTACACAAGTAGGGACAGCTCTACCTAGGGCAGGTTGCTCAGAGCCCCATCAAGCCTGATGCATTTGTTCTTTTAGATCCAGGAAGATCTGAAATTCCAAAGTCTATTATAATATCAAGAAGAAGCCACTCTCTAGCTTTAGTCTCAGTTTTATTGCTGCTTGTTGTGAAGGATCTCTGATCACAAGGATGTAGATGAGGAAAAGGAATGGTTTTCAAATTCTGTTTTGGTTGCCTGAACTACTTCAGGGTAAAATCAACATTAAATATACTTACAGTGTGCACAGCCCATGTACAGACAAATATAGCTTATATTCCTGAGTACAAATAATACCTACAAAATATATTAGGTATGCAACTGAAGCAATCATTGCTTGTGCTGTATATTATTTAATTGGTGGGAAAAAAAGAGAATTTTTTGGAAGAGCTGTTTCACCACTGTGTTGTTCTTGATCATTTTTTATAGGTTTTTCCATTTGGGTTTCCAAATGTTTCTCTGGAATAACACGTTTCCTTGTGTCCTGCACATCATTTTCTGTTATGCCTGTGGAGGGCACAGCGGGAGCCAGTCTTTCAGCCAGTTCACTTTTCACTTTGTCAGATGTATCTTTCCAGACATTTTCTGTAATAATAAATAAATAAAATGATAGGGTAAGCATGCAGACTCTTAGCAGCTGATAAACACATGATCACCACAAATTCAGCACAAATGGGTTGAAAATTTTCTGTGGGACCCTACAACCACCACTGATGCATTCTTTTGGTCTGAAGGTAACGTGCACTATAGCGTGGTGTCAGCATAAATTTTGCTGTCAATAGGGAAAGGATTTTTTTTATGTGAATCTTTAGTACTGTCAGTGTTGTTGCTGTCAGCTGCTATAAAACATAAGTAACGTGTTTCTATAGAAGCGAGAAATAGTGCTGTGATGTACCATATTCCAGTGACCACCCATTATCTGCACACTGGGTACTATTACCTTATCTTACTTCAGGCAGATATTAAAGATAAAGAAATACTAAACACTGATATAAATACACTTAGTTTTCCAGGTAGCGCATGCTTACGAATATTCTCTTTTGTCTTCTCTGGTGTCAAGAAAGAGTCAT
The DNA here is from genome assembly GCA_024611175.1 of Megaceryle torquata. Lineage (NCBI taxonomy): Eukaryota > Metazoa > Chordata > Aves > Coraciiformes > Cerylidae > Megaceryle > Megaceryle torquata. The sequence goes on from JANIJG010009839.1 coordinate 21,599, forward strand.
CATTCAGCTTTCTTGAAATCTGTGTTTTCTGGTTTGCTCTGGATGTTTTTGGTTCCTGGATCCATTTGTGCTTCATTGCTTCATCAGGAGTCATGCGCAGGGCAGGTTCCCACCTTAAATCCATGATACACAAATAGTCATTCACCTATATCTAACTGAAAGTTAGTTTAAGCTAAAAGATTGACTATTGTCTTCTGAAAGTAAGGTTATGAGGATGTTTTGAAACAAAAGATTTTTAACCAGAAACAAGGAAAAATGTGATGCTCTCCTTCCTTCAGAACCTTGTTTACTTCAGCTCTCTGTTCTTTGCTGATCACACCCTCTGCAGCATCAAATCATTTTTAATAAACACTTCATGGTGTTATTAGGGTAGGGACCCCACCGAATATTTGTTTCAAGTTTTTCACATTCTGTCTTTTTTTTGGAATATATGTTTGTTTTCCTTTAAGGATAACAGGAAAACAAACGACATCTATGGTATTCTGCAACCGTGTTGCCATGCAGTTGCTGTGAGCTTTGAGATTTTTCACTGCTGGTCACCTCTGCTGTCCCACAAGAGTGCAGGTTTCCTATCTCTGACACCAACAATATGCTACCCAGATATATCAGGGGCATCAGTGCCCTTTGTTAGCAATACATACCATCCTTTCAACCCCCGTTCCACTGATTTTTTTCAGTGCTCAAACACATATACCTTTCCATTTGTACTGCACCCAAATCAATCCTAACATTTCTGTTACTAATTGCTGTATCAGTTGCAGACTATTTCATTCTGATTTGCGTAATCTCAGTACTGGCCAGAACTGTACACAAGCAAATGTAAGAAAACAGAGATTCTTGTTCATCACAAGAGCTGAGTGAATTTTTTGTTGTCTGATGTTTTCATTCACAAAACAGGTGTATACAAATTGAACAAAATCCCTGATTGGTGTAAAGTCAACAGTTTATCCTAGAAATGACAGGATCCGAGACATATTAGACTCTTCTCACATTCTGAGCTCTAGTGATTTATAAAAATCTATTCCAATCAAGAGAATAGAAAAATATAGTTTATCAAATAATTCTTGAAATGTGCCTGCTGTCAATGAAAATTAACTATCATAAGGAGAAAAATAGCTTAAATCAGCATGCAAAATACAGGGGAACACTCTGGTAACTGTGCTAAGTTATTCTCCATGCTAACTACCCCAGTCAAGAAGTGAGTAAGCATTGCCATTGATTCTGGCATGGAGACATGGCTGGATGTACTTTGACTTTTTATCCTTTGCTAACAGGGAGGTACATGGTGTGTTGGAACTAAAAAGAGCCTAATCTCACCCAAGGGAATGTGTACGCAGAGAGCAAGATCCGTGTGAGCAGATACTCAAAGAAGCAGAACTGTTTTCATACATATACCACAGTGTATCACCTGATTGCCTAGCACAGAAAATATAGCCAAGATATTGAAGACAGCCGAGCTGGCTCCAAATATAACTCCTGTTGGAGGAAATGGGAAGACTTTCTTCCCAACAGAGCAGGGGTTAGATTTAGAGTACAAAACCAAACTTTGATCTCAAACAATCTCTCCAAACATGCTTTGCCTTGGAACAGTGCCCTGTCACCATCTATGTTTCATGAATTAACCTTTATTTGATAAAACAGAAAGGGTTTAATGCAAAGGCCTCAAAGGGCAAAAAACACTGCCTTTAGGATTTAGTTTCCAGCATCAGGAGATATACTTTTAGATACAATGATGTACCTTCAACTAATTCCATATAGTCTTTCTGTGCAATGATTTGTCTCTGCAAGAAGCTGTGAATAATAATAGTTATACAAATGCTATCATGCGGGATAAAAAAATAAAATATTCTCTCAAAACACCCCACCAAAAATCCCCAAAAGATAAAAAGATTTTAAAAGCGTGAGAGAATGAAAGAAAAGCCCCAACTAGACTGCTGTGTTTAAGTCAAAACTGTGAACTTACATTAGACATCCTTTCAGAAAGTCCAGGAAACCATCATCATGGGTTTTCAGCACCGTGCTTAGATCCTTGGAGTCTGGGCATCTCTTTTTTCCCTTGCTGTTAGTTATGGACTTAGGAAAACCTTTGGAATCTTAAATAAAGACATGCTCAGAAAATTACATTAAAAATTCTCACCAAATATTCTGGTGAATAATAATAAGAGAGTTGCAAAAACAGTACCCATATCCATCCCACTAACTCTGTTTTATTCCCTGTTGGGCTGATAATCTGCCAGCATTGTGGCAGACAGTACTGGTTATATTCTAGATACTGCATCCTCCACTGTGGGGTTTTTTTGCTCATTTTGGGTAATTTCCAAACCCAAAATATATACAGAGGAATAAATTTAATGTAAAGTAGTTCTCAAAGCCACTGCATTCCTTCTAGTAATAATATTTGTAAGGAGTAACAGGGGAATGGATTTCCCAACCCCTTCTCTATAACCTTGGCAGTCAGAGGGCCAAAAGACAGGAAGAGCACAGCACCAGGTTCATTTGTAGGCCTTGTGCTACTCTTTTGCTTTTGCTTTAGTGCCTCCTCCTGAAAGAAGTTGTCAGCTGAGCAGTAGCTAAAGTTCTCTGACCTGACTTTGTACCAGTGCTATTAAGTAGTGATTAACTAGCAGGCAGGAATCCAGCAAGGACAATCAGAAGCAGTTACCAAAGAACGTTCGCTTCCTTGAAGCAGCCTGGATAAAATCAGCTGGTGGAAGACCCAATACCTACAACATAGAAAAAATAATTAATCAAGTTATTCCTCATTTCATAAACATACATAATAACCCCTGGGGGGGGGATGTGGCATTTCACCCTCCTTTCGAAAAGAAGCTGAATGTTGCAATTTACTGTGAAATGTCTACAAAACATTTCCTTTTGTGCCATTTACTGTGGAAGGAAATAAGGGATTCCTCACAGCTGTCTGCACACACAAAATGTGTTCTTATAATGTATGACACTGGGATCTTCACTACCACAGAAGGCTCTAAGAACAAGCATCTCTGTTAATGACAGCTATTGTAGAAGGCCACATGGAGTGACGCTGTCTGAAAAATTTTGTACAACCTAGCAAGGCACCAGAAGGATAAGAACTTGGAGCTGAGTTCAACATCAGGTTGCAGTTTATTGATTGGTATGGAGTAAATAAGTAACTTGCTCTCACGTGTCAGTTTTGCACCTATTCTAGCAGTAGCATTGTGTAGGTGATCTGAGGTAGGAGATGTTTCAGTCCATTCCTAAAACTCTTTGAAAAACATTTACAAAGATGACAGAGCCAAACTCCTTGTTAGAGGCAGACAGTGTAAGGAGAGGCAACATCCACAAACTAGGGTTTGTGAAGTGCAAGGTGACTATTAGGAAAAACTTTTCACCAGGAGAGTAAAGAAGCACTTGAGCAGGTCACCCTGTGAGTTTCTACTCAAGCCTTTGATGTTTTCAAAATCTGCTAAACAAAGCCACAGGTAACTACTCAAATGTTAGCAAAAATCTCTCACTCGGCAGGAGTTTGGACTAAGTGATCTGACTTGACCAACACGTATTTGATTTCTAAGAGAAAAGGACCCTGTAAAATTTGGATTGCTTTTCCTTCTCCTTACATACACTTCTGCTCTACCTTCTCCATACAAATTCTCACCAGATTAAAATATTTCCTTCAGAAGCAAGACAGTGAGTATACAAAGCGGCATTTGGCACATGAAACAGAACTAAGTTTTGCATTAGATCCCATACTCTCAAAGAGCCCCGTGGCTGTAATAAACCTCCTTCTAAAAGGCCAGCCTATAGCCAATTCTATTTCATTATCTCTTAAGATATCTCTTTGTTGCTGGCAGTGTAGTTTATCAAATGAGTATGCAATTCAAAAGACAAGCTCAAAAATTACCTCCATGATGCAGGCAAGTTGGTCAACTTCATTTTCTCCTGGAAACAGTGGGTAGCCTGTGTAAAGCTCAGCTATGATACAGCCTAAGCTCCACATATCAACAGCCATAGCATAAGGATGACCAAGAATCACTTCAGGCGAGCGATAAAACCGGCTCTGAACATAAGTGTACACTGTATCGAAATGGAAAATTAGACAAGAAGCAAAATAACATAACTGGGACAGATATGTGGATTCTAGATTTCAGAGAAAGGTGAAATACATATTCAACCATTATGTATCTACTCTATCCATCAGCTGACATTAAGGGATTGCTCGCATAGACTCTGATAACCTTCACTAAACTCAATGACTGATATGTTTTCCACTCTTTTATTTGGAAACTATTCTGCAACAAGTTTCACTGAAGGAAATTATTCTACTAATGCAAAAGATCTCAAAAGATCTCATTCCAAGATTGAGACTCATCAGAGTGAGTAGATTAATCCTTTTGTGTCTTGTCATTCAGACAACTGAACATGATTACAGCATGTAAGATCTGTTATTTTCTTATTCATATACTTCTGATGGTCATTTTGTTTATATTTCTGCACTTCTTTGCATTCCCACATATTCAACATCTCTCTGGAAGGAAAGTGCCCTGAAAAGTAAGCACTGCACCAATCCGTGCAATTAGAGAGTAACGTGTTGGCAATCTGTGTCCTAGTGCATTTGACCAACTGCATAACTGTTGTCTGGTTTTTGTCATTCTTGTCACAAATAAATAGCTGACTTTTTGTTTTCTATTGTACCACTTTGAGGGCTGTACCAATTCCTGTTTAAGCTGACAGTCTCCTCAGTTACGCTCCATCCTTTTCACTTGTTTTATGTTTCTTTACTCTCCACAAATATTACATTCTACTCAAATAAAGGCAAATGTGAAATGATTATACACTCCTACAAAAACTGAGATGTCAATCTAATGGTCAAAATCCAGAAATATAGATGAAAAGGTTTGGCTCATCTTAGCTATCAGTGTTTCATGGGAAAAATATGAGCCATTTAAGACTAGTTTTGTTTTTCTAAGATAATAAAAGGCAGTGTAAATTTCTTTCTTGGGTTCTGATTTTTGTTGCAGTGGGGTTTTTTTTTAACAATTATTTGCATTCCCAATGATTATATCATTTTTGCTTTACAATACGCCTATTAATGTTAAGATTTATTATTAGGTGATTTTTTTATACATCCATTTCTCATTTACAAATTTTGTTCTTGTAATCTCCTGCACATTCTATGTAAATCACACGGCAAAAAAAAGTTAAACTGAATGGAGGCTTTCTAAATTAAAAGCATAGTTCCCATGCCCCCTGTTGTATTTATCCAAAAAGTACCAACTATAATTTGTCAGTTCCATGGAGAATGGTGCTCTGGACCTGATAAACTCCTTGACAACTACTGGGATTATCCTCCTAGGCCTATTTCTAACCACTCTTGCAAGTGCAATTTTAATTTCAACAGGAGTAAAGGAGCTGATCGGGCTTGGGACAATGAAAAAAAGCAGGGTAATAGCTTATTTGCCTCCTATCAGTATTTGTTCCACAACCAGTGGCTGAACAGTTCATCACATTCTAATTAGGTCTAATAAGTCACTATATTAGCTTAATCAAAGACATAGCTTTTCCACATTATTTAGAATTAAGAAAGCTTATTAAGAAAATTACATCAACTTGACTTTTCTGCAAACCTCTTTGGTGTTCATAGCAGCTTGATCCAAAATCAATTACTTTAACTGAACCTTGGCCTTTGTGGTACAGTAGTATGTTCTCCTAAAGACAAAAAAAAAAAAAAAAAAAAAAAAAAAAATTCATCTTCATCAGGGAAAAAGGGTTTTAACACCACATTAGGTTAGTGAACACTTTGGAAAATTATCAAAGCACAACACATTGGGTTTACACTTACCTGCATAATAAAAGCTTCAAATTACAATCTGCTTGGGAATGCATTTACTAACATGTGTAAGCATCCAATAATATGTAATTAACCAAAGATTTGTAAAGGTACCCTGTTGGAAGGTTAGCTAGACAGGGATACTAGGACCTCATGTACAACCCAAGCCAGGACACTGTGCAGCGTGTGGTGCTATTAAGGTACCAGCCAGGGAGAACGCTTGCTGTGTGAGCAGAGCAAGTTCCCCAAAACTCATCGTAGTTAATCTAGTAAAAGGCAAACTGCATCTTGTTGCATGCTGTGCTAAATTAACCAGAATTATCCTTTTGTAAACACAGAAAGCTCTGCCCTGTGAATGAGTCATACAGTTCTTCACTGCTTTCAACTTCACCCAGACTCTCTGCAGCCATACCTCTCTCCATCTCACAACAGTGTGATGCAGAGATCCCAAGGTAGTGATGAACACAAATGGTAGGGTCCTGTGGATTATTAGCTGGGTGCAGATGGGTGCGCCTACAATTCCACTTGAGAAGTAATTCTTAAGCAGCTAGGTCAGAAATATTTGCATTGATGAGTAAACATAGCCTATTAGCTCTCTTCTGCAGAGCTGAATTTTATCCTCCTTAAAAATCTATCAAGGATTTCCTTTGATTTGAACAGAAAAGTTTCATGTAGCATGAATGCTTTGCAGATATAGCAGCAGGAAACAGATCACAGATGTTTCTCCAGAAACAGGTGAGCACCCCAAATACTGTAGAATTGCTTTGTCATTTACTAGGTGTCTTGATTTCAGCTGGCTACTTAGTTTTTTAGATATGCATGCAAAATTAAATAGACTTAACAGGATAACCTGAAACAGGCTGCCTTGTGAATATCTTCTTGCAATATAATGTCCCTCATACTGAAATACTTAATTACACAAGTATTTTTTTCTTTCTCTAAACAAAAAGTCATTACCCGAATTTGATTCATGTTTGCATACATTTTGGTAACCAGATATTCTCATATAATACTGCAGTAAATGAACTGAATCAATGGAAAGAATCACTCAATTCTAGTACTAACAGAATCTGAAATAAACTATAGCTTCTGTACAAATACCCTACTAGGTTTTAAGGATTCTTCCGAAAGTTGCTCTCAATCAGTAAAAAGTAGGATGAAACTAATGAAACCTGTACAGAATAACAGGTTATGAAATGACTGTACTTACGGGCTTCAGATCACAGTGAATGATTCTTTCCTGGTAGAGCACTTGTAAACATCTCAGCACGCACTGAGTGAAGTGTCGAATCAAAGACAAACTGAAACCTTGGAAATTGTTCTTTTTTATCAACTCATACAAATTTATTCTGCAGGGGTTGCGAGGGGTGGAAGAAGACACAAAGCAGAAAAGAGATTAGGGAGCTTGTTTTTAAAGGCAAGCAGCAACACAGTGAATTTAGGTATCTCTGAGATCAAGACTTCCATACAATGATGAATCTTCAGCAAGGGCTAAAACACATGCAGCAATGGAGGCTTTTCTTTAAAGGATGGGAAACTGTGGGGAACCCCTATAATTCTAGTTTGATGCCCTGATTACAAGGAGTGAAATGATCTGACCTCTCTAAATTTTCTCCAAAATTCCTCCTAACATGTATCCTGCAGCACAGGTTCATAGAAAGCAAGAAGCAGCTATATTTTTAAATTATTTAATAGTAGTCACATTTATATACCCTGAAATTTACCAGTCCTTAATTAATTGGTTTACTCTTTTTCCCATAGGTCTTTCAAGGAAGAAGATTTCAATACATGGCACAGAAAATAAAGGATGGATCATTGTCTGTGTGAAGTCTGAATGGGGCCTTTTTCAGTTCACCTTTGGTGATCAGCGGCTCAGATATGCAGTCTGTATTTAGACAGTTTTCCTTTCTTGTAACACTAAGAGCAGCAAATTTTTCCAAAGATGTCATAAAAAATACAGTTTGTAAGGCATAAGATGTACAGTGTTCCTTAAGGTTTCTGTAAAGGAAAATATACTTTACCCCAGCAGTTCAAAGGAAATACAGAAGTGATTGCGAAAGTAGAAGTATTCCTTCATGTGGATGATATTGTGAGTATCATCTATGTCCTTCTTCAGGAGAGCATCGAGGATCTTCACTTCCACCAAAGCCTGGCTGTGAAATCTGAAATATCACATGACATAGGAATGCTGACATTAACTCAGTCTAGAATTTTTTATTTCTACAAACACCACAGTCGTATTGCAAACTCAACATGTGGGACAATGTTTTAAAATTTACCTTTCACCTCTGTTAACTACTGTAACATTCTTTCTTTATGGTTGTTTCCTACTCTAAATATACTGATCTTACATAACACTTAAAAGTTGTTATTTTGACTTGTCTGAAAAACATGTTTTAATGAAAAAATGTCAAATGAGCACACAGAGTAAAATCTTAGTGCTTTTAAAGTTCATAGGAATGTTACTGTTTACTTGAACAGGACCACATTCCACACCTACCACAGTAAGACAGTCAGTTTTGAAAAGTACCTTTACATTTACTGTTCACTGAAGGGGAAAACTGAACTGTTACTGGAGTCAACAGCATCATTCTCATCTGCTTCATTGACTCCGGTTCAAGCTAAACTCTACTAAAAACCATTCACATAACAAGATGATGTTGCTTAGAACCATAGATGTATGTTTTTTCACATTAAAATGAGTGACTGGAGCCTCTCAGCATATTCCTGTGCTTTTGGAGTTGTGGGGAGAAATGTAGGCTCAGCTCTCAGTCACGCAGGCCTGGTTACCTGGGCTGTGTATCTGTATATGTCACAGATACAGAGACCTCCTTGGAAGTCTGGAAAAACTGTGCCTGTTTTCATAGACTGTGTCTTCACTGAGTCCAGGACAATTCTGAGTCCTTGAGAGCACCCTTCCTCACTCACCATGTTTAACAAAAGCCTGATGTACAGAGTTTGATTTTGCTTTGTTCACATTATCCCACACTGTCACTGTCTATATAATAAAGAACTGATTTTATTGGTTTGAAATCAACAGATGTCTCACCGTTTCTTATTCCTTATTATTTTCAATGCCACTAATTCATTGGTTTTATGATCCAAGCATTTAGCCACCTGACCAAATGACCCTTTCCCAATGACCTCCAACACTTCATATCGATACGCAATGTGGTCGTGTAAAACCTTCAAAAGGAAACAATAGTTCAGATTCAAATAGTACAACAAAGATCAAGCTTTATAGTAGTTAATGTGGCTGTGAGTTTGCCATCTAATGAAATACACTGGACTGTAGCAAGTACAGTCTCCATTAAACAAGGATGACAGAGAAAATAACAAGTGCATGTTTCATTAATCCACCTACCTTGCATCAATCCCCAATGAGATAAAAAGTGGGTCACTGTTTAAAGTGATTCATACTGATGTTTTCACTATATGAACATTAATCTTCTAGAGCCAGAATTTATCTCTCGTGGATCATATAAGAATGGGCAGACAGTCACTACAAACTTATTGAGCTGAAAATGAATATCATAAGTTTTCCACTTACCTTTAAGTAGGAACCATGCTCATCATCGTAACAATTATTATTCTGGCTTTCAGGCAAACCTTCAATCTTTTTAGCTTCCAGCCCAAGAAACCATAGCTCTGTATAATTGAAAATTTCTTTTTGCTCATAGACTGTTAACTGGTTTCTAAAATATTTCAAGGCTTCTAAATCAGAAAAGAATACAAAACCAAAAATCAATACATGTGAGAAACCTGATGTCAAATTGCTTTTATAACAGAACATTTTACAGTAAAGCCTACCACTTTGAGCAGGAGACTGAAAATCTGACAATTTGAGGCCCCTTCCAACCAACATTTCTATGATTCTACAATGTTGACATTTTGCACAAATTTATGTTTCTTTTTTTCTGACTTGCAGTATTATGTACAACAAAGCATTCATCACGTCAGCAAGACTTTTAAGAGAGCTTAGGTAACAATGACTTGATTCTGAGCAAAGTTATGGACTTGGACAACAGATGGGATTTTCAAAAACATCTATTTGCTTCAGCAAGCTTTGTGGCTTACATTAAAAAAAGTCTATGTCTTTATTGTTGTAATTATCATATTTATCAAGTGGTAGTAACCTTTGTTAACCAAAGCTTTTAAGTACTTGTTTTTCTCATAGAAAAGTGTCATGTTCAGGTGCATGAGGTTAGGAATTAGATGGGGTCCAAATCTGCTATTCTTACTGCATAGAAACATTTTAGACACCCTAACACCTCCAATTAGATCATTTAAATCAAGATAAATAATCATATGGTAGCATTACAAATCAACGTGTTCTCTAGGCACACATGTGGGTGTTTTGTTAAACAGTGGCAGATCTTCATCCACTAATGCAGGGATGCTAAATCATTTCAAAGCAAAAGGCCACTATTTTTTTTTTTCCTAGACTCCTTTTAAAAATAGATTAACTCTGCCAGAATCTTTCTAGATCTGAGAATTTCCAACATGCAGTTTAGCCTCCATAGATAAAATGTGGAACAGCTGCAAGTGGAGAAAAGTGTCTTATCGCTGTCATAGAATATTGCTGTCACCTACATGACCTGTCATCTTGGACAAATACACATTCTTTTGTGTAATACATACTTCTCTAGTTTATATATTTATGCTAGTCTATTCATTCTCCTATTGTGTACATCCCCACATAGCACTTTTAGACATCACTGAGCCCAGCCACATTCCTGTCTTCCAAACTGTTAAATATTTCAGTGACCATTTAGCACGGGACCTCCAGTCTTTTTAGCATGTTCTGTTGTATTCTACCTGAAGCTGTCATAGGCAGTTTGACACTGATGCTGGTGTTTTCCAGTTTTGATGTTTTTGTCTGGGCTCTGGTGTCACTTTCAGGAAGGCAGTCTGGAAGGTTAAATTGGGAAAAATTGTCTTGAGTTCCATTTTCCTGCTAAGCAAAAAACAAAAGAAAGAAAAAAAAAAAAAGAGTAAATTTTGTTTACAGATATGTTCATGAACATTCAGCTGATTCCAGGTATGTAAATAGATTTCAAAAATATATTTTAAAATGCTGCATTCCCCAAGACAAAGCTGCAAGATATGTATTTCGGATTTGTTGAGTGACCCGTATGTCAATTTTGTGCTGAGACAGAACAAGCCTGTTTGGGGGCTACAGTGCCCTACTTACCCAGAGGACAAATTCTGGCAATAGCACTGGACGCTATTGGACCATGGAAAGATAAATCTCTAAATGAGAGAAGGAAATTAATCATCCAGGCTCATTCAATACATGGGTTCTTACTCTCTATTAATGCTACAACCTGCCATTGTTTGATTCAGTTGCAGTAACTCAGGAGCTTGTGAATTCAGGAAAGGCAGTGCAATAGGCATTATCCATCTTGGATTTCTCTGTGGGCATATCCACTGGAGAGTTGAGCTAGAACCCTGAGACTACTTGTGAAACCCACAGAGCTGCAGAGACACCAGCGTGGCACTGCACACGTACACATTGATAGCAGAAACGTCGAGATTGGTATGAATGGGCCTGTGTGGGTGCAGAAGAACTAGAAGGAAGAAACTGCCGTAGAAAGGACCTACTTAGCTGGATATGATGCATCCACTGGGTTAATACATGGCTGAAGCTCCAGAGGGGACTATGGCTTCTATGAACACAGGATGAAGAATAAGAACTGCTGAGCAGAAACAGGATCCATCTGATGAAGCAGGGCAAGAGTGTCTGCAAAGTGCTTTGCTAATCTAGTGAACAGGGGTTCAATTAAGTACAGCACAGAAGAGTCATCATATCCTAATATTCATGGGGTAATTCAGTCACCTCAGTATCTGCTGAAGTGACAAAAGCATTCTGGGAGATTTCTGGACTGTGTTCTTACTGTAGGTGATCTGAGATGTGCTGTTGGACGTGTTCTTCACATGCAGGTAACAACTACTTGAGGGTGTGAAGATCACAAAAAGGGCATCTTTGGCTGCAGTGACCATGTGATTGGGGAATTTAAAATCCTCAGAGAAGTGAGACAAGCAAAATTACAAAGCCTGATCTTCAGGAAAGCACCCTTTGGCTTGTTCGGGGAATCTTCTCATCATAAACTCATGGAAAACTGCCAAATCAGGAGAGTTCATTAATCGTCAAAGTTATCTCCTTAAAGCACAGGAATAGTCTGTACTAACATGTAGAAAGTGGAGCAACTGGCTAGCATGGGTGAAAAGGGAACTTCTAACCAGGTGCAAACACAGTAAAGAGCACAGAAAGATAGAAGCAGGAATGCATTATCTGAGCTGCATGCAAGAGACACTACCTGAACATGCAGGCATGTCTGGGAAAGCCAAAGGCCAGCTATAATTGCAGCTAGCAAGGGATGTGAGAGTCAGTAAGAACAATTTCTCTAAGGGAATCAAGAGCAAAAAAGGAAGACTAAGGGAAATATGAATCCACTGCCCAGTGGAATTTGGAACCTAGTGACCAAGAATTTGAAAAAAAACCCAAGACACTCAATGCTTTTCATTAGCAAATTTTGCCCTCAGTCTTCCCAAGTTCTTGAGTCTAGGAGCAGTGTTCATGTAAAGAAACAGTAGAGGAAGGTAGTTAGGGACCACTGGAGTATGTGGACATACCTAAGTCTGCAGGACCAGATGAGATGCTGCCGAGGGTGTGGAAGGAGCTGGCCAATGTCATTCAAGGATGAAAGAGATCTTCCTTGCAAAGTCGATAGCAATTAGGAACAGTTCTTGACCATTTGGAAAAGGCAAACATCACACCTACCTTCAAAAAAAGGGCAAAGAAGGTGGCTTCAGGGAGCTACAGGCTGGTCAGCCTTACCTCAATCCCTGGGAGGGCTATGGAACAATTTCTCTTGGAAACCTTTTCCAACTGAGTGAAAGAGAAGTTACTTTGAAACAGCTGGTATGAATTTATTGACGTAAGTTGTGAGCAAATGGTGTCTGAAGAACTAGATTCCCACCTTTGATGAAGCGATTGGCTTGGCTAAGGAGAGGAAAGCAGTGGGTGTTGTATATTTTGACTTCAGCAGGGCCTGTGATGCTGCCTCCCACTGTATGCTTTAAGTCCAAAGAGTGAGATATGAATTGGATAAATGGATCATAATGGGGGGGAGGGGGGGGGGAGAAGGCTGGATGTTTGGGTTCAAAGGACTGTGATCAGTGGCAACTGGTTACTAGTGACATCCCTTGGGGATCAGCACTAAGGCCAGTACAGTTTAGTGTCTTTAATGGTGACCTGGATGAGTTCACCCTCTCAAATCTGCAGACCGTAGCAGGGCTGCTGTCCAAAAGGACTTCAGGAGGCTGGAAAAATGGAGTAGGGGTATCTTTTGAAGTGAATGAAGACAGATGCTAAGTCTTGCACCTGCAGCAGAATATACCCATGCAGGCTGGGGGACAACTGAAAGGTGCAGTTTTGCAGTGAAGGGCCTGATAACAACCTGAACATGAGGTAGCAGCACGCCCTTGTACCAAAGGCAACCATGCTCATCCCAGGTTGCATTAGTAAGAGGATAACCAGCAGGATGGGAGATGTGATCTGCCCCTCTATTCAGCATTTACGAGTCCACTCAGGGAGTACTGTGTCTAGTCTGAGGTTTCCCAGTACAAGAAAGATATTAGCTAACTGGAGCAAATTCAAGGAAGCTTTAGCAGTGATCTTACTGCTGTCTAGTTACTTGGCAGGAAGGTAAAGAGAAAGCAAAGCCAGATGCTTCTCAGAGGTGCATGATTATAGAATGAGATGAGGAAATGGCTAATGTAAGCAAGTTGCAACATAGGAAATGCTGATTAGATATTAGGAGAAACGTTTTACCATACAAGTGGTTCACTATGGCACCAGGTTGCCCTAGAAGCTGTGGACCTTTGAGATACTCAGAATCCAGCTGGACAGGGCCCTGAGCAACCTTCTCCAAGTTTACTCTGCTTGTATTGGGAGGTTGGGCTGAATGCCTCCCAGAGGTCCCTTCCAACCTAAATTATTCCTTAGTTTATTTATAATTTCTCATCCCTTGTGAAACTCATGACGACTCATAGAAGCGTGACAGGCTGGAGACAAAAGATCATTCTCAGTATCAGAAGGATACAAAAGCCATATTCAATAACCAGTACCTGGCTGACAAGACAAGACAAACCCAGGCAATGTGATATGGACTAACCAGTAGGCAATCCTAGTCCACCATATCCCTGGAAGACATCCTGGCTGGTATTTCTTGGATACATGCATCTTGGTGCTTGTGAGTCTTGGGTTAAGAATGTGTTAGCACAAATGAAAATGGCTTTGTTTTAAAATGAAATAATCTTTCCATATTTGCCTCTAACCTTTCTACTTTTTTTTAATCTTTTTTTTTTTTTTTCCTCAATATTATCTGCTACAAAAGCAGGGCCACCAGGTGTGAGAAGGGACCACTTAACCAGCTCAAGTACAGGTCTGTGCTGACAGGTCAGTCCTACTGCTATCCTTCTGAGCCCCAGCTTGAGAACTCCATTCTGCCCATCCCACACACACCTTCAATTCAGCCATGCTGTGTTACTTCTAAAGAAGGCTAAACAAAGAAGGTCTCCAAAACAGACAGCTCATAATCATGGTTTCTAGATTGAAATGTTTGTTGTCCTGTGATATTTTGACATTTCTAAGACAAGCAAAAGGCTTTCTTATTGGTGTTTACACAGCTTCCTACATACGTCTATAAATTTCATTTAAAGAATAAAGAAGAAAACCCTCTGTAAAATGTTTGGCTCCAATCTTTTCAAAGAACATAAAATGGAGGGATGGTTCATTTTCAGATGTGAAGCTTAGTCATGGGATTTTCTAGGAGTCGAGTGCAGGCTTGACTTATGAAGGTCATGGAATTAAGCTTTAAAGAAATTTTAAATTATTTTGAAGATGTAATTCCACCTCATCATTCATGCTGTTTTGCATCTTTTAGTTTTGCTCAGTGATACACAACTCCTAACTAAATTAAATAATTCATAGTAGTAGCAAGCTACCAATTTCAAGTTCAAAGTATTTGTGAAGACTCATCTTCCCAAACAAAAGGCTTTATTGGGCACTTTCAGTACAAGAGATCTGAAAAGACTTCATATCTCAATAGAGAGCTCCACCGAAGAAGAAGAAAGATGTAGAAGGGAATGATCGGAGTAGCGGTGGTGAGTAGGGCAGGTCCCTCATTTGTTGGGGAGAGAAGCAACAAAGGAAGAAGAGGAGAGAGATGGGGGACACAATATTTGTGAAAAAATGAGAAGGAAGGAATGCCAGAAGTGAAGAATCTTCCTGTGATGTCAGGCATCTGTTAAAATATCTGGAGATATATGTAGCTATGGTAAGTAATCTGTCTGTTTACAGCTTTTCTTCCCCCCCCGCCTTTAACTACAGCTGAAAACAGAAACATGTAAATGCTGATACTAAGCTGTTTCTCTATTCTCACACACAAACACTCTTGTGACACTTTGTCACTGACACTCTTTTAGCACTACATAGAGAGAAGCTGGTTAACCAGGCAAACACAAGATGTCTGAGAGCTTTAAAACTCACCTGAAGAGAGGGAAGGGCATTCTTCAAGCTATTGTTTGTTATCTGAGGCAGGTTGCTTTCAAAAGGGGCAAGGTTTGTAGCATCTGCAACCAAACCATGCTTTGCTTGACCTTCCAGATGTGGGAGAGAAAGAACACCACGACTGACTTTCTAAATAGAAAACATAAATAAATATTACATAATGATGTAGCAAGCAATTCTTTGTAACACCTTCAAAAAACAGAGGGCTTTAAAGCCTAGGGAAATGTGTATAGTTCACTCCTGACATCTAATGGCAAAGGGGAAAAGAGCAGATACTCTCTGTAAGCTCCCAGTGGTACTCACGGGTAGGAGGAGTTTGTCCAGGCAGGGCACATTTTAGGGCATGAAAGTTCCCCCACAAGAACACCTCCATCCAGCACAGGAGCAGTGACTTTGTCAGCTGGAAAAGGTGGTTGGGTTTGAAAGCCAAACAGCCATTCCAGGCAGCAGGACTCCTTTAAGTGGGGAAATAAAGCCTATGTAGGGTAGTAAGCAGGCATGAATGGTAAATGGCAGGCAACATCATTAGCTATTTCCAGTGGCAGAAGAGAGATTGGGACTGAGCTGCTACCAAACACCAGGGGTGGAGGCAGTGGGAGGGTCTTCTCTGCACTGGTTTCTCAAGATTTCTTCCTCACTTCCCATGGAGTTCATTTTGATTTTGTTGCACTCCTTGTTAGGGAGGAAAAGGTAAGCACTGTTGCAAGTTTTACTGAAAAAATCAATGTTTATAGTCCTTTGAAAACTCCAGGATTATTAGTCCTTCCTTTAGACTTTTACCATTTGTGATTTGCAAAATATTTCTATACCACTCCTTTAAAGTCAGTGATTTAAGGATGCAATTTTATGAATGTTAGGACCTCTATTCTTGAGTATCTAAAGTGAGATAAATCACACTCTTATTGGCAAAGAAAATTTTTGAGGTAGACACTTTATTTGTCAAATAATTAAAAAAACCCAAACCCTGAAATAGATCAACTATGCATCATCAAATGCAGAACAAGGTCCAGAGAGTTAAGGCTACAACACATATAAATAAGCCCAAGAAATTTTTGTTATTGGGGAGTGGTAGAAACATACTTTCAATCTTTTGATAACAAAGGAGAGGCTTGGTAATTTCTCAAGAAGCAAAGAAACAAGGCTCTCAATCCAACCAAGTTGAACAAATAAATTTTCTTTTCAAATACTATGGAAAAGACTTTAAAACCTTAGAACTGAGATTCCAGTGGACTTTTCATGAAAACTTTAAGAACCAAAAGTGGCTGGTCAGAAGAAATGCCTCAAATGCTTCTTAACAAAACCGGAATACTCACAGACACTTGGGGCACTCATACAGCTACAGGGGAAATGGAAGAGGGCAAGGTATAAAAGACTTCCTTCTGCTCAGATTATTTATAATAAACAACGTCTTAGAAAACAAGCATTCAAACATTTTTTTTTTTTTGAGTCAGCTTAAGAGTCACATACCTGGTGGAAGACTCTGTTAGATCCCAGATGATCTCTCTCTTGAACAGTCAGCTGAGACTGAGAAAATGCATCCACATGGGAAGACTGCAAACATAAAGTGATGCTTCAATAAAAATTACTCTGGGAAAAAAAAATAAAAATCCTGAAATCTCTGTATGGTTTCTGTGTTTCCTTCCTGTGTGGCAATGTGTATGAGAGTGGACCACAAAAGCTGCTGAAAATACACTACACTCCAGCAATCGTTCTCCCAGTTAGACAGCTGTTTTGTGGGCAGGTGCAGAGACAGCTTGCTTTGCCTATTATGCCTCTCAGCATGCTCAGTATGCCCATGTGGTCAGTGGAGGGGAAGGGGGGGGCCTTTGCCATCCCTAAATTTGTGCTCGAAAACCAACAGTGAGTCTGTTTAGAAGAGCTTTAAATGGCCTCACGAGGTAGATTGCGAGCCTATCCATTGTTAACAGCAGTGTTAAACTGGTTCAACTTGTGGTACAGATTTTATAGAAAGACAAATCAATGTTTAAATTTACTGAGCTACAGAAAAAAATCCATTGGTTCCAATGGATAGATAATATTAGCAACAAATACCAAAAAATAAAAATAAAAAATAATAATAAAAAAAACCAAACCCCCAAAAAACCAAAAACAAAACAACAACAAAACCCACAAACAAACAAAAAAATCCCCACAAACAAAAAAGAACCATGGGGAAAGTGCTAAGCAGCTTATCGTTATTAAGATTTTGCTGGTGCTTTCAGCAGGGTTTTTTTATAAACACGATAAGTAGCACTGCCCATTTCTGTCCAGTAACAGACTGTAGTGAATTGCAGAAATCTTTATAATTTAGATACTGAAGACTCCATCACTAAAGAAGCTTGGAGCTCTGCTCTATAGGCTGGAATGGATTCCACTAGGCTTGGCCAAAAGTGCTCCCTGTCCATGAGTTCTGAGACACAAGGTTGTTTTACTCATAGTCAAAGCATCTTATCAAAATAGACTCACCAGTTCCACTATAGTGAAGTTCTGAAGTTGGAGAACAGCATTTTCTCTAGAAGCAGAGAAACTTGGAGTGGGGAACTTTTAATTTAGAGTTTCAAAAACTGCAGTCAAAATTATCTTATGGATGTGAGCTGCAGGTGAAAAATACTTAAATAAAGCAGCATGGTATTCTTTACGTGTACTGAAGGGCTGTCTTGACTGTTACACAGCCTTAAGTGGGCAGAGCACCCACTGCTGCTGAAATCTTTGCTCTTTGCAATGACTTTTAACCTAGCCAGTGCTGATTAGTGCCAGGGGATCCCTTTTTCGAGGCATTTGTCAAAGACTTCAGTTAGTCCATGTGAAAATATGTTAGCATACTAGAGGAGTATGCTAGTTCCATAAAACATCTGCCATGATGCAGCCTAGCCATGCTGAAAGGGCCTCTGAGCCTCTCAGAAGGGACAACCCAGATTAGACTGCTACATCTGTGCCAATACACTGCATATATAAATATATCTATATATATATATGAGCTGTTGTGGGTGAGGGATGCTTGTGTACAAACTGATCCATGCACATACAGTGACCTCAATAAATCCAGGGCACATCAGCATTGCTGCAAAGCAGCAGAGCAAGCTGAAGATACATGTACAATGTCTCTGACACATCCTGCTTGCTAAGTATGGAATAAGTGCTCAGAAAGGCTGTAGGATCTCCATCCTTGGAGATTAGAGACCTCTAGAAGACACTTCAAACTAAATACGGAAAGAAAATTCTATGTACAAATCTACATGATCAAATAAAGGAAATGCTGCCCTTTAACATGCAGATTCAACTGCCTCACTGTCAACCACAAAGACACATCTAAAACTGGGCAGACCAGCTTGAAACTGCTCTTGAACAACTGTGCTGCTAATGTCCACAGGAGATGCTTTCTTTTTCTTTTCATTTGAAAAGTCAGAAGAAAAAACCCACAAATAAATAAGTCCTTGTGCAAGCTTAAAGGGTAAACTTCAGATTCAGAAGAAGCTGAAAGCAACAGCTCCAGGTTTAGCCCTATTATGCTAATTGGGTACAGTTTGAGAGGAAAGGTCATGGCTATCGGTGCAGCAGAGGAGAATTATTAGGAAAAGGAAAGGTACTAAGACCTGTCTTTGCAAGACATACTAATTCCCTTCTTTGGAACTAGAGATCAGCTGGCCAGGGATAAGAGATTGTGTGCTGTAAATCCAAAACATCCCCAGAGCCACCACCCCAGAAGAGAACCACTGGATACATTTACCCTACATATGAATACCCTGAAGCATGATATACTTTGCCCAGTGCACCAAACATCCTTGTGGTCACTACCCCTTCAGTGTGAATTTACATAGATGATCGATGGGAAAGCCCAATGCCAGAGCATTTTTACAGATAAACACTTCACTTGCAAACTATGTACCCTGCATTTCAGGGGAGAATCACATGTTATGGAGTCTGGAAACCGCATTCATAACTCTACTAGATATATCAACCCAGCTTTTAATAAGACTATTCATTTTAGTGCATGTTATACATTTTCCCACACTTCATCTATCCTTTACTGCCAGCTTCCTTAGTTTTTCCCTTTCTGGAGCTGATGAAAACATTACACTCCATTTAAAGTCAATTTCTTAATCACTTTGTGCTTTTCTAACTACGAGTCAATGTCAAGCCAGGCTTTTAGAGAGCAACAGCTATCACTGAAAAAAAATCAAAGAAACTGGACTTGGCATACCTGCAGAGTCTTCACTCCAAAACAGCATTTTATTTCTTAGCAATACTTTTCAAAGGCTATGCAGCATTGCCTATATTACTAAATATAAATTTAAAAATAGACTGTATTTGCTAATAGAGCACAAACAATTCACAAAATGTCTCTAAAACGCAGCAAGAAAGCAGGTGAGTGAGCTCCAGGATGTGCTGTCAGAATCTGGAATCCATTTAATTTCCATTCAGTGGGGAAAGAGTAACAAGATTTTCAGATGGACATTTCTCCTCCTACACCGCAAAGGCAAAAATCAGTCCATCAGCCCAAGGCCATGCCTTTTGTTAACCATGGAAAATTTTGATTCTCTCTTTCTCAAAACCTACTTATTAAGGGTTTATAGCTCTTCAGTGCTCTTTGGGTAATTTATTCAGAACACCTTAAAATCAATAACTGATCAACCCTGATAACACTCCCCCAAAGTAGCAAACAGCATAATCTTTTATCCATGGAAAAACTGATCTGTGTCTGTAACAGTCCTGCCGGTGGCTGAATGGGGAGCAGGTGGATCAATCAGTTAGCCCACACAGTGACTTATTTGATGGTCTTGATCCAGATGACCCATCAGCTGCTGCTCTAGCAAAATCTCATACATCTCATATGGAATCTACAGCTGAGCTGCTGTGACTGGTTTAATGCTGGCAGATGCACTCTAAAGAAAAACTGCAGCAACTGTTAATATTCCACTTCATTTCACCCCTGGATGTCCTACTCATAGAGCACTCAGCCTGTCCTGCAGCTCCAGTACTGCACTTTAGTCCCAAAGTATCATCTCCTGCTATTCCAGCCCTTCAAATCATGTATTACCTTGTTAATTCAATTATCACTCAAGAAAAAACCATGTCCTCATTCACTACCTAGTCTGCAGTAATAAGGGGGTTTAGGTAGAGCATACAGCATTCTGCAAAACCAGAAACTGTGACACCATTTCATAATTCCCCAAATGTCATCTTATTTTTAGAGTACCCAGTTGACCAGAGAAATCAGAAATGCATTAAGATTTTAGAAGTTATTAAATACCCAGCTCTATAAAATACAGACTCCATTGTCTCCTCATTTAAATGGGCACTTTCTTCTCCCTGTCCTCAAAAATGACTAAAGCCTGGAGAACGCAATGTAGGTGCTAAATCATGCAATATATTAAAAAGACATGGCAAATGCACCCTCAACAAAATACAGTAGGAACATAAACATTTTCCCCACCTTGTCAACTATTTCTGTCAGCATAACTGCAAGAGCCGTTAACTGCAGGATAGAGGTTGTTTATTCCATTCGGTGAATGCATTTCAGGAAGCCCACCTTCATCTAGTCAGAGCATAGCAGGATCAGTTTCATACACAGTACCCTGATCAGAAGAAAAAATGGATAATGCTTCTGCTTGGCTTCAGATTTAAATTTTTATCCCGGAAATATGCCAGTGACTATTAGCTGCTCTAGTATTCTTTTGGTGGCCATCTGTTCCCTTTCTCAGCCTCCTTCTAGCCAAATATAATTTTCCATATTTATCATGGCAAGTCAGTAATAAGAAAGACAAATATAACAGGATTGGCTGTTCTCCTTGCTGTCTCAGTCTGTTCCTTCTCACTGAGCTCATGCGCTTGCGAAACCAAAAAGCACTTGAACTTGTATTTTTTCAAAATCCGTCACCCTGACCTTGCTATACAGTAGAGTAAAATCTATTCACCAAGACTGCCAGCCTAGAAGAGGAAAATTAATTATTAAATAAATAAATGAAAATAAATTAATGCCTCAATGGTTGATTTCTCTTTGGACATTGTGTGTCATTTACCGAGGATCAAACTGTGGTGCCTTGGTCTTGTTGGCATCAGTGCAGAGCTGCTCCTCTTTCTTGTGAGATGAGGCTCTCATTTTGGTGTGGACAGCGAGACAGAGCCTAGCTGCCATCCTGTCTTTCCCTTTCCTCTTTTGGATGTTGTGCATGTGTGATGGACACTGATGTGTCCCTATCCTCCCCCCCATCTTAGGGGAGTATCTAAAACCAAAACCACAGTGTGCTCTTCTCCTTCATACAGTGAAGGAATGGCATGTTCTCTGCTGGTCTTAAATCTGTTGACAACCCAGAATAGTTCTCTTTTCACCCAGAAACTAAGCTTTTCAGAGCAGACATACATGCTCACCCACTGAAGCTATTCTAGAAGGCTGCCACTTTTACTGATGCTCCTGGAATGAGCACCACTCTTCACAGTGTGATCAAAGGACAAACAGCTATGCTTTGGCATTCATGATGGTCCACGCAATGCCCTTGCCTAATACAGCTGCTGAGGTACACCATCCTAAAAGGCACACCACTCCCATCACCCCCTCCCACTTTTCTATTCTTCTGAGCTTGGCAACTCTCCAGTCAACAAATCCTCCCCAGTATAACACCTCACGTACAAGAGAAGCTTCTCATTCCCTAGCCAAATAACCACACAGACTGTGATGCCTTCAGGGCAGGTTCAGCCCAGGGAACGCATGGAGATGCAATGTGCTGGAATACAAATTAAGCAGCACAAACTCATACTGAGTGCATTTAAGTCAAGCCACTCCTGCACAAGTGTACAAGCACCATCGTATGCAGACAAACAGGAGCGTGCAAGCACAGCTCTTCTCTCCAACAGGTATATCCAGCATTTCTAAGACATTTCACCAAGGTTCACAAGAAGGGATTTAACTGATTTAATGTGTGACATATATTCTGTGAATATATAGGTTTATGACACTGGAAATTATCAGCTCTGTCCACTGTTGCTATCACATTTATGTACGATAGATGAGGAAGGGCTGGGATCACAACTGGCACACTAGCACACTCAGGGTTTTTTTCTTTCAACCAGCACTGCTAGGTTGGCATGTGGCACTAGGCTGGCACCCCTCTGAGGTGGAGCACGCGACAGAAAGCTGGACACTGCATTCCCTCTGGTTTGCTTGTAGTGCAGCCAATCTTTTTGTTAGAAGATTTCTAATACAGCTTTAAGTAGCTCCACAACCCTCTGGGCCCTACCTTTCCATCTCAGATTTTGACTTAGTTTGTTGAGAAACTATTATCATTTTCAGAATAGCTTACATAGAAAGGAGTGAAGGACAGATCTGGTCATGCATTCAATTGTTCCCCATTAAGAAGAATGCCCTCTACACTATTTTCTTTAAGCTATTTCTGTCCTTCATAATGCTTTTCATTCTCCTCATTTTATTTTATGACATTCTTGTAAGAATATTCAAATTCGCTGTGCTAAGTCATGCAGGAATAAAAGCAATTTCTTTTCTCATACCTGAAGAGGACCAACTAATTTTTATCCACACAAGAAACCGTATAAAGTTTTCTCCTACATTCTTCTTCAATACTCTTAAAGCAAGAGAAACCTGCCAGGATTACTAGCAAGTTTCAGGCAGAATACACTGAGGGGAAAAGTGGTGCAGAAAATGCTTCAGGTATGAACGACAAAGTGTTTTGTGAAGTTTGAGGTTTGTCTTTGTAACTGATTATTAAGGAAAATACCCATTTCCAAAAGATACTTAACTAAAGGTTTAGACTTGACTAATTAGACTTAATTTAGACTAGATTTATTAGACTAGATTAATTTATACTAGCTTTAGACTAGTCTAATTAGACTTAGACTAATTTTAATTAACATTTAGACTAGATACAAGGAAGACATTTTTTACAGTCAGGGTGGTGAAGCACTAGACCCGGATGCCAAGACATGAGGTAAATGCCCCATCCTGGAAAAATTCCGTGTGAGCTTGGACAGGGCTCTGAGCAACCTGATATGGTTAAAGATGTCCCTGCTCACTGCTGAGGACTTGGACCAGATGACCTTTAAAAGTCCCTTCCAACTCAGACCATTCTATGATACTAAAGGAGCTAAGTGCAATGGTAGATCATGGACTTGCTGTGATCATCATGTGACAAAACCTTAACTGCAGATTTCCTAAGGTTTCCAACATCTCTGTGAAGTAGAATAGTAGTAGAGGTAAAGGAAATTACAGAACTTCCCCTGCTAAAGAAGAGGCATTCTCAAGCAGGAAAAGGATTCACTCCATCTTAGCATAAATGTTTAAGACAAACAACTTTTCAAGTCTGCTAGAAATGGAAAAACAGTCCCACAGTTTCTGACTTCTTTAGAATATTTTCCACAGAAGAGTGCAAAAGCTTATGCTATGATAAAAGTGAAGTTTCTAACATTTAAATAATTTTATAGGCAGGTGGCTCTTTAAAGTTCATTAACAATTCCAGTCATGGTTAGGACCCTCTCCTTCCCCTAGCAAAGAAAAACAAATTAATAACACTGCTCAATTCTAAAAGGGTTCAAAATCTAGACAATAATGATGAGTTCAGTTTTATATAGGAGGAAATTAAGGCATTGTGTAGCTAAGGACACAATTATCATAGCCTTTGGAGATAATTCCTAATGTCTAAGTGAGGGTCCATGACTGAATTAAAACAGAATTTGGGTACATGAGGATTTTCCAACCAGCTGTTTGACTGTACGAAGCCACCAGGAGCCAAGCAATCATCATTCTAGGAAACAGACTGGGCAAATAAAAGACAGCCTAGAAATCAGTGCTCAAACAGGTTTTTCTAAAGCATCAATCTGTTCTTAGGACTATTCCAAGAACAGAAAATACAGTCATTCCTGGACTCACAAACTGAAGAGGAATTACATGAGAAGCAGGAATTGGACATGGACCAGATAAGCTGATTTAAATCTAGTAGGGTGCACAGATGAACCATAGCTCTAGATATGCTGAAGAGTCATAGACAAACAAAAAAGTTGATAGGCAAAGATGATTATCATGACAGAAAATAATTTTTAGCTTTCCTATCGAGCCCTGAAAGCCTTGCAAGATCTTCCTTTCAAGAAAGGGTCCAGGAGTTTCTACCAATCTGCAGGTCAAACTTGGGAAATGTCTCTTGCCACTCCTGGGATGACTTGAAGTGGAAGCAGGAGAGGCTAGTCCAGAAGAATCAAGGCCTCTCAGTCCTTGTATAGTCCCTAACTACACTTACTACACCTTCCCAAACGCTGTTGTCATCAGACATTAACCTAGGCATTTAGACATACTTCCTAAATAGTGCCATCTGGAGAGAAAAAGCAGGGGCATCATTTCATGACTTTATTACTTCAGAAGGGTTACAAGAGTATGAAATTAGTAGCACATCAATGAACAACCCCTCACACTGATTTTCTTGTAGGTGGTCAGTTTAAACAAAGTGATCAAATGTTAGGTTTAGTCTCAGAACCATGCACGTTTAAAAAGGCAGAACTTTTGATTTCAGATTAGTACAGTTTACTGGGATTTCTACAGAGCACCTTTTTTTCTATAAAATAACCAATAGACCGGTTGTCTACAATATACATATATATTTTATAAACCACAAAGTCTCTCATGAAAGCCTGAAGGTCAATCTGAAATATTTTGCAGAGCCCTAGGTACCCTGGGATTCTAGAAATTAATTCTTTGCTATACTCCTGTAACTTAAAAATGTAAAACGGTTCTAGGCTTTGCAGCATTAATATGTTAATATTTTCATTTAAAATTGTCATCTTAATTCCACTTCTCCAAACAAATTTAAACAGTTATTTAACCAATAAAAATATCCCATGGAATTGATGGCAGATGGCACAACTGATCAAATTGTCATTTCCATTTTCTAATAGTTATTTTCCATTCTTCACAACAGGTACGTCACAATCTAATACATTCATTTGTACATCCAACAATAAAAACAAATGCCAACCACTGTTACCTTAGGCTGGATTCTTCTATTTCTTCTCATTCGTAAACAAGTGTTATTGAAGAAGCTGAAATCACAGCAGCTCTCACTGCTTCTTTCTTTCCCCATAATGACAAAGCTCCATGTTTTAAATCTGTCTCCATTAAATTGTTCTCCTTGTAATTTAAACCTGCCGCTCCTGTTCATCTAATCCAACCCGGCCAAACAAGTGCCCCTCTATGAATAATGACATGATTTTTGATGATTTCTAGGGATGAGCTGGCTGAAATCTAATAATATGTTGGTTTCTCACAGTTCCACAGCATTGACACAAACCAAATGATACCAAACTGAACTGTGAATAGTGGTTTATTTGCTGACGTGCATTGAAATCTTTGAGGACTTGGCGCAAGCACAACATGCTCCTCAATTAGGCTCAGCATGATTGCAGAACCATCCCTTGAGGCACCACAAGGTGCATCATTTGCTTTCCTTTGCTTTTTTTTTTTTTTTTTTAAATCTTTGTCAAAGACACAGCCATAGCTTCAGCTCTCCTGCTACAAACATAAGCTGTCTAATGAAGGTAATTCAAAGTTTTACTGAGAATCCAAAGGGTGCCCCCAAGCATTTCACTTACAGCTTCCTCTTAGTCCTCAAAACTACTTGCAATCTTGGAATGACTGTTTCTAGGTAGTCCTGTCTCTGCTTAAATTTTAATCCTCTATGCACCCCAAAAGTCTTTTTGATATTCCATCAGCAAAACAAACATTTGCAGAACAAGCAGCTTTACTTGGAATATTAAGTGAACAGACTTCAGTGATCTTTTATTCAGCGTGTTGCAATCTATTTTTGTACACCTGACAGTGTCCACAGGGGAACAGCTAACACTTAGTCTCAATTCATTATTTTCATTACTTTTCTTCTGAGAACAACAAAACAATTCACGTGTCATAAAGAGCAGAAAAAAGCAGGTGCAATTTTTATCCAAGAGAAAGATTTAGTAAAGCAGAAGAACAACACAAGCTTTATGACAATAATTCCATAGTGGGTTTGGAGAAGGAAGAAAAAAAAAAAAAAGAAAGAGAGAGACAGAAAACAAATCTCCAAATCTGCTTTTTGGGAAAGACTGAA
The DNA here is from genome assembly GCA_024611175.1 of Megaceryle torquata. NCBI lineage: Eukaryota > Metazoa > Chordata > Aves > Coraciiformes > Cerylidae > Megaceryle > Megaceryle torquata. The sequence goes on from JANIJG010009839.1 coordinate 48,060, forward strand.
ATGAATACCACTTAAATTTCTTGTATTTTTAATGTTAAGAAATCATTTTACAAACACTAATACTACTTATTTCAAAATGGTTTTATGCAAATAAAAAAAGATTCAAGATCACAGGGATATTGAATTTATATTCTTTTGTTATTCTATTTTTCCCCTGTGGAAATATGGGGGGAAAAAAGGGGGGGGGAGGGAAAGAGAATGATCAGAAAAAGGACAACTAGGTGACAAAACGTATATGCCAAGAATTCAAACCACACCACTATTTGCTATTTAAAAGCAAACAAACAAAAAAAACCCCAAAGAAGTAAACAATAAGATCTGAAGACCGTAACTTTTCTTACAAAACAAACAGTATTTAAAAGCTTGAAAAGGATTTAGGGTTAATGTTTTTAGACATTATTTGACCAGTTATCAGTCAGATGTCAGGACTACTTTGTGCTGTTACTATTGATATTTCATAGAATCAATAAAGGTTGGAAACGAACTTCAAGATCAAGTCCACCATAGACTAAATATTATCATGACCACAAAATCACATCCTGAAGTGCCACATGTAGGTGTTTATTATTAGGGATGGTGACTCCACCACCTCCCTGGGCAGACTGTTCCAATGCCTCACCACTCCCTCAGTAAAAAGTTTTTTCCTAATATCCAACCTAAACTCTGCTAGGTAGGGACTGAAGCACAAAATGTGGTCTCCTGTAAAGCTGACATCAGTGGTCATAGCCAACAGGAAGGCAGAAGAGGAGGAGCAAGTAAGATCATTGCAGAACAATGAAGTGTTACCCACAAAGAGGCTTTTGCAGCTCAATAACAGAGACTGATAGTAGGTAATCTGGGAAGAATGCTGGAAGAAGGGACAATTTAAGAAAAAGGTAAAACACTTTCAAAACTGGACAGTTCAATTATGAATGTAAAAGATAAATAAAACAGATAAACTGAATAAACAACCAACTGAGCAGCTGTGTACACAATCACCTGAAAATGTGACATCTTCTATGGCTCCTAAACTAAGGGAAATCAAGTCCCAGCCAACAAAACAGATGGCCACGGTTTTTCTGGGCAACTGCATCACGGCTGCCAGTGAACCATTTAATAGAAAAAGTATATGGCAAAGGTAGTGTGAATGAGTGGATAAGTACAAGAACAAATGTCAGCTCTCTAGATGAACTAAGTATTATCAGAAAATAGATTAAAAAGAAAATAATGACCAAACAATAACAACAACCAAAAAATAAGTCCACGAGTTTTCAACATTTTGAATTAGGCTGATGAAAGGCATCACCCCTCTCTCCAGACCTTACTTCACTTACATCCTTAGTCATCACAATTGCCATTACATGGCTCCTACTATAAAGGCAGCCCTATCAATTTTTTTTTTTTTTCCCCTAGAGATAAAAACAGATCTAATAATTAGATGGAAGTATGTAAAGGCAGGATGTTAGGCACGTTCCAGGCACATCCTTCAGCCTACATCTTGCTTTTGACAAGCTCTTGGGAACTCCATCTGGGTGTTTCGGTTCCACTTTCTGCAAGACCTGTATGTGAAGCCCCCAGACCTTATTTAGAGAGGCTGGACTGTCTTCTGCTGGTTTCTACTTTTAGCTATTGCAAGATATCTACATTTAGCTGCACAGGTTCTAGTGGACAAAAGCCAGTTGGACAGAAATGCTGTCGGCCCTTTGGCGTATCAGAAGTGCAGGTGATACTGATGTTACTGCGCTTTGGACAGTAACATTCATTTTCTTACCTTGTGTCAAAGGCATCCCCTGCATCTTCAACGCAGATTAAAACAATATCATCAGAACAGTAATAAATCATTTCACATGTTAACAAAACCAAAGTTTCCTCATCAATCCTTTTTCCTCACAGGGAGATGCACAGAAAGCTTGAAGAGTGTACAAAGGAGCTACTGCAGTTTGTGCTGGGTAGCACATCTCAGGAATGCTACAGATCAAAATTTGGGAGGTAGGCATAAGGAAGAAGCTGGTTGTGATATGTGAGGGACAGAATGCTCCAGATCACTTGGATATCATACTTCCCCACTCCTTCAGTAGCAGCTGGAAAAATCTGTCTCCTAATTTCTTTGCCAAGAAAGATGGATGAAAGCAAATGAAAAAAGGGGTAACGGGCTGATCTCAGTGGAGGAAAGCTCAATCATGTTCCAAAGTGTACACAGTTCAGCAGAGAACGTGCACTATGTCATCACTTATTTTTTATTACAGCCTCCCTGAGGCTAAGGAAGATGGTGCACAGAAGTGATAAATGAGGAAAATAAGACTTTCTATATACAGCCACATAAATTAGAAGTGCAAAAATATATCCCATGCAGACCATGATTTTTCTTTAAATGACAGTTTCAAAACTATTCAGTGCTATATCTGTATTTTGATGATTTAAACATTCCCAGGAAGTGTGGCAGCTCTCCACTGACAGTCACAGTTGCTTTGCAGGTAGCCTGTATTCAGTCAGCTCTTAGTAATTATCGCCTCTGCCTTTGCATTATGAGCACACTACAACCTTCTTATAAAAGTCTTTGGGCCATCACGTCTGCCCAGCACTGGCTGCAGGGATCTGTCTGAAGGGCAAATGGAATGGATGGGGGCAGCCAGGCAAGGCACAAGAGAGCTAAGACCTATCCACATGGCAGGAAACTGAACTCAGAAGTGTTCACTTAAGGATCTTTCTCTCCAGCATACCAGCTGGCCTGCTTCTCCAAACCTGGCAGTGACTTCATGGTTAGCTCTGCACAGCCATGTGAACACAACCAAAGAGAACATCTTTTACAAGGGAACTGAGTTCTACCTCCAACCACTACAAAAGAACTAGATATTATTAGAATTATTGTGATGAACCTGTTAGGTCTTCATATATGTGGACACAGATATTTTACATACATATTTTAGCACACATCAAGTTCTGCAGAAAATCAATGCCTTTGGTGTAAGATATTATTAAATTCAATGAATACTGAAGTGGTCAAGGATAAGTAAAACTTTAAATTTCTAATGGTTACAGATTGTCCAAACCTATCATCATGATTTCCATTTTATCTTCAATTTCCTGAAAAAAGTTGTAACTTTTAACAAGCAATATTCCAAGATTGTTAAAGCTAAAGCAACCCATATTCAGATAAATCTGTACACTGGAAGCAGTGGATGTGATGAATTTTAGGGGAATTTCTACAGATGGAAGTTCTAGTATTTCACTATTTCAGAAACAACTTAAAAGATTTCAGAATGTATTTCCTTTGGATCCCTCCAGCTTATTGGACTAAAAAAAGGAGTCTGGGAAAAGAAAGATACTAGCAAAATAGTTCATTTGTTAAGTCTGGAATCTTATGCCAAGCATAACCAAATATGAATTGTCACTATAAATGGAAAATGGAGAAAGCAAAATGCTTAAAGGCATTTTAACAATACTATTTGGACACCAGTGCAGAAAGAGAGAAACTCTTCACCTTGAATTGGTAAAATTCTATTGTCTTGCCACATTTGAGCCTAAGGCAGTCTTCAGTGTCAAAAGCCCTTGTGTCCTCTCACCACAACCTCATTAAACAAAGACATACTTAATGCTCAACTTTCTACATTGAAGAGAATGTGGATTAGCCACTCCAAAAGGCAACTTTCTCATTATCCTGGCTCTCCCTTTAAATAAAAAAAAAAGAGAGATACCCTGCCATGGCAGAAGAATTTATCCACCTTGTTAAAAAAAACCAAACCAACAAAGTCACCAAGCACAAAAGATCACAGGTAGAATTAAGTCTCTATATGCTAAGCAGTGAGCACACAACAATGCCTTACTTTAAATGGGTATCCACCACAGGTCAACTCAGAATTGCTCCATTCAGTGAATTCTGCTGGGCTTTTTCAGGGTCACCAGGAAATAGTTTATTAAAAAAAAAAATATATATATATATAATTACAATCTTAGTTACTACTGGGTATTATCTTCAAAAGACCTGAGCAAAAGCCTCCTGAAATCAAGACTGATCACAATTTCAGTTGGCTTTGAAGCAAACTTGAAAGTTTTGGACCTGGTGCTCTAAACCATGTTGCTGTAGTTAATAGTAGATTTCCTAAGATGAGTTGGTCAAAATTCAATGTCATATTCTGTGAGGATAAAACGTAGGTCATTGGCAGATATTCCTCACATACCACATCTTTCACTACTAGGACATGTACTAGGACTGAAGAACATGGGGTGCCAGGCTGGGAAGCAGGGTGGGAGCCACCTGCTCTGCTCTTCTGAATATCCTACACAGGCAAAATCAGGAGAGATGTGCCTTCTTGAGACAGCAATCAAATGTATTAAGAGAAAGAAGCAAGCCAAGACATGGCTACCTTGCCACCATAGGGGCTTTGGTCTTCTCTTACTCCTTACAGGAAAGTTTGCAACTGGACTTTGTGAGAGGAGGACAGAAAAGGAAAGAGGACTTCAGTGATTACTTACTGTCTAGACCTGGACAACAGCTGCCAACTGCTACTTAATTTTGAAAGTGAGAAGCATTGTGGCATCTGAATCACTGGAAAGTTAAATCTGTGACTCCAACTTCTGAGGTCTACGCAGTTTTCCTACCTTTGGTTGTGCTGAATGCAAGCTTTTTCCTGACTTCGCTATTGTGGGCAAGAAAACAAATCTGTCTATTCTTATGTTTTCTGACTTGTAGGTAACTTTTTCCTATGAAGTGGTGATAGAGAAACTGAATCAGTTGGACTGCATTCTCAAATACATCAAATACAATTCTTACCCAGGTAGGGGTAGGTGAAAACGAGGTGAAATTATCCCTTGAGGAAAATTATAGTGAACATCTGGAAAGGAACTATAAATTAAAGCTTATAACCAAATGAAATGATGCAGGAAATGCCTACTAACATTATTACTCACTTCATTGATGAAAATGTATTAGAATAAAACTGTGTTGTTGATCTACTTGGACAAAAGGGAAGATGATGAATGCTTCTTAAATTTCTATTTGTTTTTCTGTCCTAGATAGTTTGGATTCAAAATAGTTGGAAAATGAAGTATCTTCTGCTGTGGTTTTTTTTTTGTCCTGTTTAGCAAAACATATTAGGCTTTTAAAGCTGCAAGATACATTAGGGCACTAGTAGTGTACTGTAATGTAATATGTTATTTATGTTATAATTTCATTTTTTAAAAACACTTTCCCAAAGCAGAATGGATAACAAAGATGGAAAAGATTTAGAATATCATCCTCAAATCAGTGCACATTTGTTTTCTAGAGGAATTAAGAGTTGAATCTCACATTTCTAAGGCTGTCACTGGATAACCAAATGTTAGGCTGTTGATAACTGAGAAGCACCGTCACTGCTGATGCTTGAAATACAGATATCTGAACATCTTCACTCATATGTTGCTTTCTGCCAAAATACTACGTACGTTCAAAAATCCACAGCAGACCCGAGGAACAGCTAACTACACTGGCAACTACCACCTTAATATTCTGTCTGGTTTTGTAAATATAAATGTTAATCATATAGCTCTGCTCTATTAGAATAACAACTCAATTTTACTGCCCTCTAATGTCGATTTCAACAGTTACAAGCTTCTGTTTGCCTTCTAGGAAATGTGCACTCATCTTCTAACGTTTCTGCTGAGATTCACAAGGTATTTCTAAAATAACTACTTGATTACCACTTCAAAAACCTTCAGTTTAATGAATCCTGCACAACTAACAGAATTAAATGAGGACTTAAACAGATTTAAAGTTAAAAAAAAAAAAAAAAGGAGAAATTCAAGGAAGATCTCATCTGTTCAAAGAGAATCTGTCATCTTTGGCTCTACTTTACAAGATGGTCTATCTCCAAGCAGATAAATATCATCTGTTTTTCATCTTTGATCAGTGCTATTGTCTATTTCATATGATTTTTTTCATTCTTCAGAGTCTGAGGATTTTTTAATGACATCATAAATACAATTGACTTGGCCACAAGAACTGTAAAAAGAATTGCAAAAAAGAATTTGGTGAGAGGGACTGAAATGCCTGAGCATTAGATAGAGAGAAGCTGAAATATGCTAGGAAACATGTAGATCCTGTCTTTTACACACAATGACAATCAGTCAAGCTTTAAGTCTTTCCATGCTCTTATTCAGTTAAGGCTAGGGAAAACTAATCTTTTTTTTTTTTATAAATTAAAAGTTATAGTCAAAAAGGTATTAATAAAAAAACCCAATAGGTGGAAAAAAAACCAACCTGAAGTTTCACATTTTCAATATCCCAAATGCGTGGGAACAACACAGGCTCAAAGTCCTTGCTTAAAATATACAGAAGCGTCATGAATACTGGGTGTGTAAGGAGCAAAAGATTCTGCACAGCAGAAAGAGCTTTAATTCAAATAGGATGTTTTTCTGCTTTTTGGCTTCCTCTCAAGAGAACAATGCCACACATGAATGAAGACAGACCAGTAATTCTTTGAAGTAGCAGTACAAACTGTTTTAAAATGCAAAGAGCAGGTTTCTGCACAGAGGATCACAGGAAGTGGTAATGTTTTTTTACCTCTGTGGTTTGCACCGATACCTCAGCTAGTCTGTTGGGTAAAACAAAGTTGAGATTACAAAAAGGCTCACACATGAAGGATAGGTTACATTTACCTGCATCTTAGAAATTATACCCAAACCTTACGTCAAAAATTAAAGAGTACTTTATGGAACTCCTGATGGAATTATGTCAGGAGGATGAAAAGAGACTGGGGGGGGAAGAGGGTTACTAAATGTACCAGCTGTAGAAATATTCTCCTGAAGCACCATGCTGAGAAATATACTTTGCATTATTACATAAACTTCCCTGTAGCAAGAAAATGTGCAACCGCATGTAATCTGTATTTATCCCTGAAAAACACATAAAAGCGGAACAATTCATGACTTTCATTCCAACAGAAAAAGACCTGCTATGCAGTGAGGGAACTTCTTTTGCATGACCACTACCAGTGGAAGGAAAAGGACTGAAGCATGGATAGAGAGCAATGAAGTGTGATGCTGCAGGGAACCCTGCTGGTGTCCAAGGCTTGCTCTGCTTCCCATTTTGCTGCAGCCACTTATCCGCTGTACACCTCAAGAAGGGGATATATTAAGTAGAGGGAATCAAGGAGAGAAATTCACATAAATAGTACACACTAGTCATCACAAGCATTATTCTTGGAAACCTACCTCCCCTCCTGCCTCACTCTTGTTTGGGCGCAGTTTTAAGACCACCTGATGACAACCTCCTTCAAACTTGTTTTTTTGATGTGCCATTTTAGCAGGCTGAGACAACTCGGAACCAAGTCAGGCAAGCACTAGAGGCAGCCGGCACAAACCATACCTCCTAAACACACTCAGCCCAGCTCACTGGAGCACGCCACTCAGAGCTAAGTGAGGTCATGCCAGGAGTCAGGCGTTGAGAATGTAGATGATGTGAGATTCTACATCACAATGCCCATGTTTCCTTGTTTCTGAGAAACAGATTTTCACCCACAGATCTCTCCTCATTCCTTCCATAAGACAATACACATTTTAAAAGATGACATTTAAAAATCTTTTTAATCAGTATATTTTCATCATATAAGTAATATACAGTAATTTATCATAGCCTAAGTTTACTTTAGGCAGCACCATGCTTTTGTCTGATTACTGTGAATAGGGCTATATATTCCTTTGTTAATGCAATTCACTCAGTCATGACCAGATCCCTTAAGTAACACAGGCAGAAATGCACCTGCTCTGTCATCTGACATAGTCAATATGCTTAGACAGAAAGTTATTTACATTGTGGACTAGGAAATTTGAAAGCTCAGTCTCATTACTCAATAACTATCACTTTAAGACTTCACAAAGTCAATTAACTGTGCCTGGTATTGGGGCCTTCAACAAAGAGAAAGGACATCAAAGCAAGGCCCTCACCACCTGAGCCTGATTAATGCTGCAGACTCCCAGTAAGAATATGCACATGCAAAAATATTTCCTGGACTGTAGCCAAAATTTAGAAACAATATTCAAAATTAACAGAGTCAATGAATATGGTTAAATTACATACAGTTTTATTTTAGGATTTTTTTTAATACAACATTCTAAAAAACATATCTATCATACATAAACACTCATTAAAATCCACTTAAGATATGCAAACTTTAATAGAACTTGAGAGTGGTGACAAACTTTCCAAGAAAAGGAAAGTGGTAACTTAAGTCTTTCAAGAAATATTTTTTAAACTGTGATTTTCACTTGTTAAAAATCCATTTGAGATATCAAAGTTTGTAACTGACATAGTGCTGTCTGCACTATTTTAATGCCAAATGTTTAGACAGAGAATTAGCACAAACCCACATCTCTGAGTATAATACATGAAAGGGCTGGTGCCCCAGACATCCCTGTTATTAAATGATATCACTATTCAGTAGTACTTAAGGAAGCCTAGCATTTTGCAGAATAAAAACACACAGTATTAGATATGTACATAAATAACAGTCCTCCAAAATGGATGATGCCATGAAGCTTTTGCTTCCCACTCTCAAATGAAACACTTTCCAAAGTCTTTTCCTTCACATGGCACCTTGTCACTCACCACTTAACTGCTGGTAGCACTGGGATGCAGTGGTTTGACTCTTGCTAGTCTGGAGAGGCCAAGTCTAAGACACTGAGTAGGTGACTTAATCGAAACGTATCTCATAGAGTTATTACTGCTTCCTGATGCAGCTGATAATAATTTTAAAACAAGAAGGTGTAAAAGGATTAGAGAGGAAAAAAGTAATATATCATATGACTGTTGTATTTATATAGTTTTTCAGAACAAAAAAGTATTCTAAAGATGCTGCAAGAAAGTCTGAACAACATATCACAAAAGCATATGAAAATCAGCATACTCACTGGGAATCAATCTATATGGGAGTCAGTCCAGCAGGTATGGTGGACAGTTTTAATTAACCAACACTGGAGCAACACTTCACAAGCACATAAAAACTGCTCCCAGCGTACTGTGCATTTTCAGGTGCTCCACAGAGAAACACACAACCTAACACAGTTCCAAGTGGGAAAAGAAGGCCTCAGAGAAAGAAGCCAAACAAAAAGAAACATGTATAGAAGAGTAAATATGAAGGAAACTCAGCAGCATGCTCATGCACCTTAAGAAAATACAGCTGGTTTACTAGAACAGCTAAAACACTCCCAATACTGCTCTAATTTTATTTGTTTAGAATAGATAATAATGCAGCATGCACTGGAGACAAAGAAAGCTCTTACTAAGAGAGAAATGGTCACAAGATCCACACTCAGCAAAATACATTAACAACCTGCCCACATAAAGGAGGTAAGGATAATGCTGTAAAGAGGAAAAAAAGCATGGAAATAGTTTTTCTTCCCCCCCCCCCCCGCCTTTTTTTTTTTATGTAACATCAAAAGAATCTCTTTCATTATAAGAGTACAGTCACTTTTCTGAAATACTGTTTATTTTTTTGTTTGCTTTTAGGACAGATTGCTATTAACTTAGGTCAACTAATTTCTCTATTTGTAGTTACAATCTTACAGGTACCTGGTGGTATCCATTTAGGCTTCCTGTCTGTTACAGGACTTGATGTATGCAGAGGCCTCCCAACTGGTTCTGAGGAACTGGACGTCTTTTGTGTTGGCTCAGATTTTTGTTCCATTACCCGTGAGGGAGAAACTACAGGCGATACTTAATTGGAAAATAAAAGCAACCTTAGAAAAACAAACACTCTTTACTAAAAAGACATTATCACACTGCATAAGATGATAGATCATTGTACAGCAAGAGCTCTCTGCACTGAGTGAAATGAGTATGTTCCTAGACTGTCACGCCTTTAAACAGTAGGTATTTATACAATCAGTCCTGTTATACTCTGAAACGCCAGTCCTGATTTGAAACTTGGTGCAACTTCAATTTCCCCTTGAAGGCCTGACAAATATCAGATTTCTAGAAGGGAAGATTCTTCTGCCAGCTACACAAAGCAAACGATTCCTTATCATAATGAAAATTAATTTTAAACTACATTACATGTTGTAAACTCAGGTCTCAAATTAAAGCACATTACCCGGGCAGACACAAGATTAACACTATGAGAAGAAATTTCTTAAGCTATTTAAAGTAAATTCTGTTAGTGACGCAATGAACAATTAACTCCAAAGAGCATGCATATTTAAATGTTTTCCACCAAGTAGTTAGCTTGAGTTAGCTGTCCTTTAATGCAAAAGGAGAATCTGAGATTATAATTTAAAAAACAGAGTAATGTTCAGACCACTCATTGTTATTTAACCTTTTTATATAACTATATCTAGCTTTTAGGAAAAGAAATTAACTCTTGTCTATTCACTTTTGCCTCCCTTTATGGTAAGTAGTGTATTATAAAGCACTTATTCTTTCAGGATTTTTTTTCCTACTCCTCCCTTTACTCTGCATATAGCCATTTTCATTATAGCCTTGCACAGTAAGTCTGTCAGCCAAATTCCTTCAGTGAAAATAAAGGGGACTTTATAATAAAGAAGTGTATTTCAAATTCATAAGACAAATTTACCTGTAGAATTCCTCTTGGATTTGGGAGCTTTCGTCTCTCTCTCAGCTAGCATAGACATCTTCTGTCTGGTTTTCTTTTTATTTCCCTTGGCTTTCGTCTTTTCCATAGCAAAGTCTTCATCATCACCTTCACTATAATCTGAATCTTGTTCCGACTCCTCACCTACAGCAAGGAAAAGAGATGTCATCTCTTTACAGGAAATACAATTTATTATTACTCCAGGGCCTTCTAATCACACTCTGGACACAAAACCCCAGCATATCTTAAGGATACAGTAGAATAATCTGCACATATTTATATGCTGAACTGAGAAAAAAAACCAGTCTCCATGAAGCATCCTGGTTTTAGAGAATTCTTGCTCTGTATTTTAGTAATGGAATGCCCTGGTATAAACTGCATACACTAACAATTTTAACAGCAGAATTACCAATATTTCCTAAGTGCAAGATGAAAAAAATTAAAATTATTTGGCAGGGCTTCTGCTTTTTATATATTCTTAGTCATGACTACTTAAAAGTGGAAAAATATTATAACTCATTTCAGCTGTAATATTTTATACATTTATTATTAAAATAAAGCCCAGGCATAAGCTAATCTTAAAAATAGTTCTCCATCAACAGGATTATCTGCTTTACTCCCCTGAAATTTTATTTCACAGACAATTCTATAACTATTTTCCAATAAACTTTCCAGTAAGGAATAAAAGAATGTGTATAGCCACGTTAACCACTGGGGAACAAGTTATACTCTGCAGGCATTCAATACTAGGCTGCTACCAGAAGGAGAGCATGAGGCCAGGCTGACCTCCAAGAGGATGCAGCACAGTTTTCTAAGAGTTGAGAACTGAAGGAAAGAAAGAAAGGAAACTATTTTTAATAAGCTTAAACAAAGCCAAAACTGAAAGCACTAACACCTGACACTACTCCAGAGTCACTGGTTTGATGCAAACCCCAGACAACCAATGGAAAAGCAGAGTCTCTTTGGAGAAATTAAACTTTCCTGGACAAAGTGTAAAGAAGAAATTTGTTCTGACATATTGCAGAAAATGCAGAGAAGCAGTATCATTTTTGCCAGTCCAAGGAATGTGTATGAATAAGCTCCAATATTTGCATTTAGTGTCAAAGTGCAATTGACATGCCACTAATATTAAAATATAATGGTTTGGTGTGGAGTGGGAAGATACAGTAGAAGCCATCATGTATTTAACTGAAAATATAAACTAAGCGTAAGGCATCACATTCAAAGCACCTTGAAGCAGAGGGGCTTTATAGAGAAGAACTTACTGGGTACAGACTCTGGCTCAGAGTCAGCTGCGTGCTCTCCATCATCACTGTCAACAGTCAGTACCTTCTGCTGTGCTGACACTTTAGATGCTCTTGTCCTTTGCCTACAGTCACTGCTAGGTATGTCATCATCCCTAACTTGATTGAGACCTAGAAAACAGAAGGAGGTCTAATTAATTCAAACCCACAGTAAATCTAGTCCCCTTCTCAAAAAGAAGCAGGTATTTGAGTCTTCAGAATTCATTTTTGTGATTTTGAAATACACTATACAGAGCCGTACCATCAGCACTGCTTTTCATGTGATTCTCATTTTGAACAAAAGGTACTTTCTGGTTGTGAAAGTTATTAATATTAATATTTATCTGTAATCAAACAAAAGGACTGGAGACCAAAAATAAAATTGGAAAAATGATAGTTTCCAATGGCACAGCAGATGATGCTTAGGCACTACAGATCCATTAGGTAGCTGAGTTTCAATGTAGCTTCCTGAAAAGGTAAATAAATTCAGCATCTAAAAAAAGAACACATCCCGTTTTTCCAACTTCTAGTGATCCATAACAATCTCATTAAGCAATCCAGAAGGTTTCACATTTTAAGATTGAGATAAAATTTCTAATGAAAAAACTTAATGCATCCTTCAGTCTTAAATAGACTTTTTTTTCTGGGTAAGTGAAAACCAGAAAACAATGGAAACAAAGAAGAAATAAGCTATTTAAATGTATCTTGAAACACTCTTTCTGAAAACACAAAATATGAGAACTTACCTAGAAGTTCACCATCTACACTGCAGTTGGAAAAAGGGGGTCTCCTATGCACGTTTTCCGATTCAGTAGTGTTATCTGTTTTAGAATCCAGAAAATGAACAAACAAACATAAAAATACTAGTATACAGAAACCACATAACAGAAAGTCAAGATGTTAAGAAATTAAAATAGCTAACATTTTTACCTGTCTCTAATCCAACTGTATGTTGGGAAGATCTCATATGAGAGTTTTTTCCCACAGAAAAAAAACCATGAACGTAAGAAGACAGGCACTACCTAGAAATTCTCATTTCCTTGAAATGAGCCATGACTTTTAATCTACTTCTCTGTAAAGTGAGTTACCTTGTTTTCAAACCCACTAAATACAAATAAAAAGTGTTGCATTGAACTGTAAAATAACCTTGTTCTTCTGAATTCTGCACCTCAAGTATACTGGCAGATTTTTCTTTGATGGATAAGGCTAAGGCAACTTCCAAATCTCTTTGATAAAGTTTGTCATCCAAGGATATCCTGAAAAAAAACAAACCCAAACGTGCTAAATAATGAAACAATTACATGAATGTTATAGATCTACCTCTGAGCTTCTTTCAATTCTGTAAAGAGATTAATGTTTCAATAGGTGCTTTATAGCATATCATATTATTAACATTACTTCCCAAAAAGACTTAAAATAAGTATACACTAACATTTAAAGCACACTGTACTTAAAATTATATTTGCAAAACTCTGTGCATATGCACTTACAATTATCACAAAAAAAGGTGATTGTTTGAAATGTATTTATACACAACTTAACCACCAAAGTAAGTGAATTTCTTTGTACATCAACATCGAATTTTTATTTTCTATCACACATTAAATACATTCTTTTTAAGGAGTCAAATTTGTCTTTATTTTTCTCAAGTTTAGGAATCCTTAAGTAGCTCAAGAATTGTTACAGCTATTTTGCACTGTAGAGCTAACAAGACAAGATCAGACACACAAACCTGTTTCTGCACCTCTGCAGGCTGCTTGCTGGAGGTTTTTAGAGCTGTAACAAGACACAGCTCACTACTGAACTCTGGCAAGCCTTCATGACTATGCAGAATCACGTTATGCCTAAATTGCAACTACATCAAAAAAGCTGAAAATCTTTATCACATTGTTGCTTATTCTCAGCTGCTTAAACTAGGGCGGGGGGGGGGGGGGGGGGGGGAAAAAAAAACTTTTTTTTGGGGGCCTTTTTTTTTGTGGGAGTGTTTTTTTTTTGTGTTTTTTTTTTTTTCTTTTTTTTTCTCTCT
>JANIJG010009839.1:61919-94858 GCA_024611175.1 Megaceryle torquata
CTGGGAGGGGGAACTGGGAGGGGGAACTGGGAGAGGGAACTGGGGGAGGGAGTGGGGGGGGAAGGTGGGGAGGGAGGGGGAGGGGGGGAGGGGGAGAAGCGGGGAGGGGGGGGGGGGGGGGGGAGTGGGGGGTTGGGGGGAACAACAAACCTTTTAGTAGGTGCCTGCTTTTGTAATGGAGTAGATTCTTTATGTGGCTTTTTTTGCTTCTCCTTTTTCTCCTCCTTTGGATCCTTGGGCTGTGTTCTGGATTTTTTGCTGGAAGGTGCAGCTATACATGCAAAGTCTTCATCTGTACAGGAAATAGCAACAAGCTTTGATGAGTTTTCATATATTCTTCCATATGACCCAAAGAAGTCATTCAACTTAATTTCATCACTCACTGAAAATTCACCATTCACTACCATTCTCTGAGGATACAGCGGGGAACAGCATCAAAAGCTTTTTTGAAATCCAAGTAAACAGTGTCCACAGCCTTTCCCTCATCCACCAAGCGGGTCACCTTGTCATAGGAGATGAGGCTTGTTAAGCAGGACCTTCTCTTCGTGAGCTGTGCTGACCAGCCCTAATCACCTGGTTGTCCTGTAAATGGTGTGCTCATTCAACACTATTTACTTTTGCCCCCACCCCCTTCCCATCTATTTAAATGGTACCCTGGATCCTGCAAACAGCATGGAAAGAAAACCCCAAACCTCATGAAAGCAACCTAATCTTTAATAAAAATGTGTAACACCCATTAGGCCTTAGAAGAACTGTTATGAAACAAATAAACCGCAATCTATTTTTCTTACTGATGGGACTCAAAATTTGGCTGCTGTGTCCTTAACCAAAAGTTAAGGTATTGGGGTATTGACCTGGAGGAGAAACATTTAGATACAGATGATTCATACTTCCCTTGTATTCTTATTTACATCCCTGTGAACTGATACAATCAGGATATGGAGCAACCAATTACCATTGAAAACTGAGGCGGGGAGTAAAAGACATTTTCCTGCAACAAGACACAGTGTACTCACCTGTCTCCTGGCATACTGTTGTTATGCTCTCATCTACAGCCATCATATTCTTGTTGAATATTCAAGTGTGCCCAGATTATTTCCAGTGAAAACAGTTACCAGCCTTCTCAACGAACTAAGTTAACTCATTTGGGTTGTTAAGATTGGTATTGGCATTCTTGTTACATCCAAGAACGTGACACTTACCATCATCTTCCAAATCCCCAAACTGAGAATAATCAACAATTTTCTTGTTCCTGTGGCAAAAAAACCCCATACTATTAATCATTTCAGACCGAGCCTCTTGACTGGCTAACACTTGATTTAGGGGGAAATTATATTTTACAAGGAAAAAGCAGGACATGTTGAAACGCACATATAACCAGCGCTACAGTGTAACAATGCGGTTATAGATGATACAACTTGGGGAGTATTTTTACAAAGTAGATTTCTCAAAACAAAAAGTGCTTCTTGTTGTTGTGGGAGCACCGTGTTCTCCTTACGTACACACCGTCTCGGAGACGTGCAACGGCAACTCGTGATCTCCCGCCTCGCTTTCAGGCACTCGGAACGTGTTTTCCAAGCGCCTTCAAGGCCTTTTCCAGGTGACGCTGCCGTCGGCGCGGCCCTTAGGCCGCTCGGAATGGGCACAGGAGGCACTTTCAAGCCCAGGACCCCTCAAACGCGGGATCTGGTGACCCCAAGGACGCCGCCCACCGCAGTAACTCTTCGCGGGACGCAGCTACCCCCACTGCCCGCCGCCGGGAGAAGTCCCGCGCTTCCTTCCAGACAGCAGGGAGAGAACAGCGCAGGGCTGCACTCAAGCCCCGCGCTACCCTAGCCCGTAAGGAAGCCCGGTGCAGAGGCGCAGGGCTCCAGAACGGCAGCCGCGGGGCTGAAGGGACCCGCCGGCTCGTCAGGAGCCAACGGCTAACGGCGGCGTGCGCGCCGGATGCTGTCTAGGAAACGCCACCCTGCGCCGCTGGGCGGGAGCTCCCGGCGGCTCGTGCCCCTCGCTCCCCCCACCCCTCCTCACCCCGCTCCGCAGCCGTGCGCACGAACCTCCTCACCGGCCGCGCCATCCCGGCTATGGGAGGGGCGTACGCGCCGGTGACGACATTGCCGGCCCGCCCCCTCCCCCCGAGTCGGCAGTAGCCGCTCGGCACATTCGCCACAGAGAGCTCGAGTGTCGAATCTGCAGTTCCGGACGCGAAGTTTATAACGGGGAGGCGGTAGCCGCCGCCGGTTTTCTTAGTGGCCAGGGGACGCCCCCCGTCCCCGCCATCGCCCTCTCACCTGCTTGCCAGGCATCCAGGTGAGCCAAGCGGGGGGAAGACACCACTACTGTACTGCGCGGTGGGGGAAGGTGCTCCAGCCCTTGTGGGCGTTGTCCCATCCGAGCTGAGGGGCTGTGTTCACTCTGGGGCTGAAGGCGGGGACCGGGATCCTGCAGGCCTATCACTCCCGCCTTCTGCTTTTTCCATATCGGGAGCCAGGGTGGTCTGTCGTGGCGTGAGCCGCCGCTCTGGCTCCCCGAGAGCCTGGGGTGGGGCTTGGGTCACAAGCGCCGTTTAGGACGGGGGTCTTGGCCCCCTCTGCGGGGGCAAATCGTCTGCGATGGTGTCAGAGGCAGTGGCCATCACCTCTTCCCCCCCCTTTTCCTCCCTACTAAACCTGCTTTTGTCGGTGTGTAGCGAGAAGATGTTGGTCACTTCTGTTATTTGTAAGCGGTTTCATTTAAATCCTCTGCATCGGGCCAGGAGACGCCTCGGCTTAGCTTTGGCTGCCCTGAGATTTTTGTTGTTATCTTGAAGCTGATTTTAACTGATTTGTTTAATCCGTTTCCAACATCTAGGTTTCTTCACTCGCACACAAAAACCCTCAAAAAACCCAAACCCCAACTCTCAAAACAAACAGAAAGGAAAAAATAAGAAAGACACCCAGAAAAACGCTGTAACCCAATCCCATGAATTTTGTTGTGGAAAATATACTGTTTTTTCTTTCATTTTGTGTTTTTCTTCTATTTGGACTGTGTTTTTTAGCACTGGGGAGATAGCAGCAGGAGTAACATGTCCACTTTTGCAGGTAATGTTCAAAAAGCAGGAATGTAGATGAGCAGAGGAGGCCTTGTGGAGGGAACAGTTACGGATACAGCACTCTCCCATCCTGTGGACAGTTCTCTTGCTTTTCTTCTGGCTTATTTTCAGTGGTATTACTTAAAAACAATGTCAGTGTATCCTAGATTAGGTTACAAAAAGGCAAAATCAGCTTTTTTTTCTAACAATGATTGCAAATTTATGCTTCCCAAGTCTGCTGCCGGCAGAAAGGAGGAAATAAAATCCTAATGCACCGTGAAGGAGTCCAGGGTTTGAGATATGCTTAGCAGCAGGTAACACTGTCTCAGTTTAAATAGGAAGCTTCCTTCAGACCTGGTTCTGCCTTTACTCAGGACTCTTATACTGTAATTTGTAAAAGTAGTTACCCAAATTCATCTATTGATACACTCAATTACACTTTAGAAGCATTCTGTCTTTTGAAAACAGGTATTTATACTTCAGCTACAACCTGTGTACACGTACACCTGGAAGTCAAAATTGAGATGAGTATTGATGAAAAATTTGGGGGGTTAAGGTGGTTTCTTTTTTGCCAGAAGCTGTTTGACAAATCCATGTATTTAGTTAGTGCTTTTGGCTTATGATTTTACAAGAATGTAATTTGTGATATTTTCATTTCTAATGCAGGAAATGAACTCAAGAAGATGAAGCCTGATAAAGGAAAGACCTGCACTAGGGAGAGAGACTATGTGTACAAATTCAGTGCTGGAAATCAACATTTAGTGCTTAATGTGCCCCTCAAATTCCCCGTGCAAGAGAATATTAGTCATTTGCATGGACGTCTCATGCTTCTGCACAATCTGCCATGCTTTATAGAAAACGGTAAGAACTGATTTCTCTAAATTACTGTCATATATTCACGTCCACAGGTGTCTTACAACTTGCTTTAAGAGAGTACAGTCTTTAAAAAATTGTTTTTAAAACAGCAAAACGTTAAAGAAAATTACTGTCAGTACTAGCAGGTAAGGTGGCCCAAGTAAAAGGATTTCAGAAAAACTTTGTGTGTTTCTTAGATGATTATTGATACTTCCACTTACATGGTTATATCAGTGGACCATTCTCTTCTTGTTATAATAGACCTGAAGCAATCTCTTAATAAGTTCATAGAAGAGGAAACTATAAAAGATTATGATAGAGAAGCTGAAATGGCTCTGGAAGCAGTGAAATCTGGAAAAGTAGACATAAACCAGCTGGCAGATACTTGGGCTAAAGCTTATAAAGAGGTAAGATTAAGACTGAAAAGTTAATATTCAAGACTAGCTTTGTGAGAGTGTGTGTGCTTGTGCAGACAGAATCACATTATGAAGATGCAAAATTACACCAGAATTCACTTTTAGTGATCAGTTGTTCTGTTTTGTTGTTTTTTTTCTTTTTATCTGAAAGTAATCAAGTCATCATCCTAAAAGTTCTCAGTCAGGTTTTTCCTGGATTTACTTAAGTCAAAAGATAGAAAATTGTCAGGTAAATAGCTAGTGATATGCTAAGAAAAACAAACATAAGGGTTATAGTGTATTAAAGTCAAAACAAGAGATAGTAAAGTGGTACTTGTATCTTAAATCTTAGTAATAGCAACGAAGACTCCAAAGTGTGTAGCAGGGAGAGGCTTTTCAGCTCATTTTCGGAGTTCATGTGACTATTTTACATCATTTAGCGATGATGAGGCTTTAGCTGGAGCAATGTGTCCAGTTTTGCATGTGATCCTCAAAACAGAGCAATGCAAAAGAACTAGAGGAATCCTAGGGAAGAGGAAAACCAGAATGAGATAAACTGTAGCATTTGAGTAAAAATTCATAGGGATTGAACTTTCTTATCATGGAATATAGAAGCATGTTGTGAAAAAAATCCAAACTGCAGATCTGTTACAACAAGAATTGGAAGAAAATCATCTGCCTTTATGAACATCAATAAAATGAGATGAGCTTAACCTTTAAGAAGGAAACCAAAAATATCCATATGGTGTGAGAATGAGGATATGATACACCATTGAAAGAGTTTGCAGTCTTCTGTGCTAGTGGTTCTATGAACAGGTTAGCCTGAGTGCAAGGGTTAGGCTCAGTTCTTGACATTTCTTAACCTGTACTTCAGGTCTCAATTCATCTCAATGCAATCAGTTCATCAGCTGAATCTTGTGGGAATGATTGCAAATATAAGGAGTGTTTCAATATAAAGGGGCTTGCAAACCTGTTATCTTTGGGCCATTCTTTGGTAAAAAGGGCTTTTCTTAAATGAGGGGCATGGATCAAATTCTAGTGACATCAGTGGTTAGTCATGCTTTCTAGCAAAACATTTTTGTTTGCACAGCTGGTATTTTGGGCCCTATCTAAAATTCATCAATTGCAAATAATGTGTGAGATAATATTGTTCCTTCCAAGTTAGTGATGGCAGAAAATTGGTAATTCCTCACTGTAGTCAAAATGTTGATGTTTTTACTTTTAGTTGCTTTGAAAAAGAAAGAATATGGTAAGGGAGGAAATGTTAAAGCTAAAGCAGAATAGAGAAAGCACAGATTAGGAAAGACAATTCACCCATCTTGAGTGTTGTGCAACAGTGTATGTCTGGTTGGTTTTGCACCACCGTTGAGAGTTCCTTTTATGTACTAAAAGGTACCGTATGTTTTGAAATCTCTTATAATTTTTAGACAACATTAGAATATGCAAAACCTGAAGAAACCAGCTGGGATGAAGATTTTGCAGATGTTTATCATGATCTGATACATTCTCCTGCTTCTGAAATGCTATTAAACCTGGAACACAATTATTTTGTTAGCATCTCAGAATTAATAAGTGAAAGAGATGTGGAACTGAAAAAACTTCGGGAAAGGTATTCCTTCTTGTTTGTTTGTTTTGTTTTCTATCTCATTAAATAGGAGTGCATGCTTATAGGTTGTATACAAATCATGGGCCGTGTGTCAATTTGTATGTGTCTAAGTAAACCCCATTTTAGTTTTATGTTTCCCTCTTGAAAGTCATATAGTACTTAGCCTATATTGTTATGCTCAACTATCTTATATTCTTCTCAGTCACTGAAAAGAATAAAAGCTAAGGCCCTCAAAGTAATGTAAGGTTTGTTTTCTATCTTTCTATCCACAATGTAAAGGGTAGAGCAATGTGAAATGCTTAGGTTATCTAGAAGATAAAGTGTAGGAAAATATGAGCAAAAGACTTAAGACTACTTTAAATCAGAAATTGCTGAATTTGAAAATTAGGAAAGCCTTATATGGGATCCCAAGTTTCTGAATAAGCTTGAGTAGATGCAGGTGGCGGCTTTGCCCACAAGAGGGAACATATACAGTGTGGGGTTTTATTTCCATTTGGGTTTTTTGTACATTTGTTTTGTTGTTGTTTGGAGTTTGGTTTTGTTGGTTGGTTGTGGGGTTTTTTTAGGGAACTGGGTTAAGAAAAATTAATGCACACAATAATTGGTGGAGAATAGATATTAAGTACTATAGATGCTTGTGAGGTGACAGAATATTCTAAGTAGGTCTGTTTTAGCCTTGTAAGTGGCAATACTCTACTTGGGGTGTGTGTTTAAACTCAAATGATACAATACATACCTGTTTATATAGTTTCTTCTAGACTGAATCATACATATATCTAATCTGGGGACAAATGTTGCCAGTAATGTGTTAGGAAACATTTGCTCCTTATTGATTCTTCTCGGGTATGTATATAGAAGAACAAGCATTTACTCCTAAGAGCAGTAATGTGGGGCTCTAATGCAATATAGCTGCACATTGATGCTGGTAGAATTTATCATATATTTTTTTGTCATAATCAAGAAACTCAATATGTCAGTGACAGCTGAGACTTTCCTGGATGAGTGTAGATGCTGATTTGTTTACATGGGAGCTGACTTGGAATCCCTGACCCTCAACTCAAATTCTTTTTGTGGGTATTCATTGTTAAATCTGTGCCAGGCTGAACTGATTCCTTACTGAAGAAAGGGCTGAATGTGAGAGACTAAGCAAAACCAGGGATTAAGAAGTCTAACAAGGGATGAGGTATTGGGTGCACTGATGATAGCAGGACAACCCTTTAACTCCAGGTCCCCATGTTGAATGTAGTTTAAGCTGGGAGCTCATCTGACTATTAAAAATAGGTATGTTTACTTCCTGGTGTTTACCTCTCTGCTTTCTTTCTATGTATTTTACTGTGGTGGGAGGAAAGCAAGGGACTGAGTAGGTCCATTTCAAAAACTCCTCTAGTGATAAGGATAGTGAAGTGCTGTATTAGAGTATCTGGAGATGCTGTTGTACCCTCTTCTGAATATCTGTGAGGGCAGACTTTAAGTGTATTTCCAATTCCAAAATGAGCAGACAGACCAAATACTGCATGGTGTATCTTTCAGCTCTGTGTTCAGTTGTATCTCTGCTTGTAGTGAGCATTAACCATCTGACTGATAGAATGGATCATTATATTGGTAACTGTATCAACAACGAGTGGTGTTCTGCCAGTTCTTTGAAAGTGTTGCTTATTGTAAATCTGTATTTTTTCCTTCCCTTTCAGACAAGGAGCCGAAATGGATAAGGTGATGCAGGAGCTAGGGAAATCACTAACAGACCAAGATGTAAATTCATTAGCAGCTCAGCATTTTGAATCTCAGCAGGTAAACCAAGTTCAGTGACTTATAAATATATCATGCAACTAATTGTCTTAAAAAGAAAACCCAAAACACTCAAATTATCACTTTAACATTAGGATTTGGAGAACAAATGGACCAATGAATTAAAACAGTCTACCGCTATCCAGAAGCAGGAATACCAGGAATGGGTGATAAAGCTTCATCAGGACCTAAAGAATCCCAACAACAGCTCAGTCAGGTATGCAATTCTTCTATGACGCTTACTTCCATCATAGTAGTTCAAAGGACTTGTTTTTACATTATCTTTGATTCAAAAGTAATACTTCTATTTTAATTTTTTTTTAATTCCTATGTTCTTATTATGTTATAACTAGGTATTGTGATTTATTTTCATTTCTCAATCTCAGAATGCTTTACAAATGAGCTTGGTAATGTAGATCTAATAGTGGAGTCTACTCTTCCTGCTGGTGTGCACCTGAGGTATTGCATGCCCCAAAGGTAAAACCTCAGATGAGTGGAGTTCATTCACATAGGTTTAGTCTCTCCATTTCCAGACTAGCTGAGAAAACTTTGGACAGCTTTCACTAAATTTTGGCCTTGAACAAAAAGTTAGGATACACTTTTTCACTACGTTTCTCATTATTTCAGTGATGAAATTAAGGTTCAACCCAGCCAACTGAGGGAATCTGTTGAAGGCAATGGAAGAATTTATGAAGAGCAAAGACTGTTAGAAGAAAGTTTTACTATTCACTTGGGTAAGTAATGTAAACTGACACGAAATCAAAAGATAATAACAGATGCTAACAAATAATGTATCTAAGCCATGTATTATTTACAGTATTTAACTGTCAATGTATATAATAGACACAGTTTGTAATTGTTTTCTATTTGATCTTTATATATGTAAGAGAAGTAAAGTACAGCATAAACTGTATCAAACTATCAGCTACCTGAAATATACTTAATGGAAAATATTCTAGAAGCAAGTTTTTATTTGCTCTGGCTGTAGAAAAGCACACTAACATCAAAGCACATAGATATTAAAAATTATATTTTAACTTTTCTTATGTTTGGCAAGAAAATGTGGGTATTAAATTTAATTCCCACAGGCAACAGAAAAACAGATACTTAGACGTTTTACTTTCTGTTTATGCAACAGAGGCTTCTTACGCTGTCTGTTTTGACTGCGTTAGTATTTCATCCATGGATTTATAGTAGGGAACAAGGCTCATTTCGGGTATAGATAAATCTTGCTTTGTGACAGTATGTGAAAACGCTGCGTTTAATTTAATTTACTTTGTAAATTGCTGATATGCATGTAAACCAGAATATATAGTTAAGAATTTTCTTTGAGTGGTATTGATCATATATTATCAATCTTTTTCATAAAACTTAGGGGAGCACTTTTATCCTTGCATTTTAGTAACAATCCTGAATTTCCTTTTCTACTATGTGTATTGAAATCAAGTGTATTCTGCACAGGAGCTCAGTTGAAGACCATGCATAACTTGAGGTTACTGAGAGCAGATATGCTGGATTTCTGTAAACATAAGCGTAATCATCGAAGTGGAGTAAAACTTCACAGACTTCAAACTGCAATGTCTCTCTATTCAACTTCTCTCTGTGGCCTGGTTTTATTGGTAGATAACCGTATCAGTTCATATAGCGGCATCAAAAGAGGTGAGTCCCCTAATGGGGTATATATCATGTCAGTGAAAACAAATGTCACTTTAAAATCTGCTATCCTCTCTTAGACAAAATATTCCCTGTAAAATTAAAACTTAATGGAGACGTTTTTGCTGTTATTTTGGTGGGGTTTTTTGTTTGGGTGGTTTTGTTTGAAGAGCAGCAACACTCAAGTTTGGGGTTTTTGTTGGTTTGTTTGTTTGTTTGCTTTGTCTTTTTTTTTTTTTTTTTTTCCCCAGGCAATTAATTTCTTCCAAAAAATGCTTGGTCTCTGACATTATTTCTTTAGAATTTAAAGAGGAGTAGAGCAGGGCTTTGTATGGTTTTATGGGGTTTGCCTTTGTAACTGGCCTTGCTTGAACAGTAGTGCAGAGTTATGTAGCTTAGTATACTAAGCACAGCCTTATGACATAGATTTTAATCTTATTTTTTTTCCTAGATTTTGCAACTGTTTGCCAAGAATGCACAGATTTCCATTTTCCTGGAATTCAAGAACAGCTTGAAATTGTCCAGAAGGTTGTACTTAAGGCCAGAGCACAGCGTAGCAGTAAGTGAAAAAGACATCATGGTCAGTGACAACCAAAATTACTTTCCTTGAAATAGAATAGTGGTCAGCGGAATGTTTATGGTTATGGGCAACTTGATTTCACTCTTCAGTTACCTGATCTATAAAATGGAATGTTCGAGTTTATTGATAAACTCTGAGAAGTTTGCATGAAGTTATCTCTTCACAGACAGCACGTTCACCTGGTCTCTTTGCTGCCATAACTGACATACCGTACCAAAAAAAACCCCAAAAAAGCTAAGTCTTTAGGTTCTGATCACACTTGAACAGCATGAGAAGTGCATAGGACTATTGTGCTTTCCTCTGCAGTTTAAATTACCTGTTATTTTCTGACTTTATTATTTTTTAATTTCTATTTAAATGCAACTCTTTAAATTTGCAGATGGGGAGTTGTATTTTCCCTTCCTTAAAAGCGAACACAAAATTGAATAATAAATTGACTGTATATGTCACCAATCCCTGTGAGTGGTTTACTTTACAGTTATATTTACAAATGGCTGTGAAATTCTCTGACCATGCAGTGTTAAGGCAGTATGGGTACATCATGAAACTTAGTTTTTTCTTGCAGAGATCTACTTCTGTGATTTAAATGTGTCAGTAACATGAATAGATTCATAAGAATACATAGAGATACAGGTTTTCTTAGGAATCTGCTCTAGTCTTGAGGAAAATACTGCAAACTGGTTTTATACTGCTGATTTATGTAAATCTATTTTAAAAACTTCTTGTAATACTAGGAACAATTCTGTTTTAGATAGTTACGCTATTTAAAAAGCAATAGCAAGGTACTATATAGTTGTGGAGGCAATTTAGAAAGTTTAGTGTTATGTCCAAGATTATTGTGTGTTCTTTTGTCCAGATGAAAAGGTATTGTAGGATGATTAAGTAAGAAAGCGAATTATTTGAGGTAGGATTCAGTTCAGTGTCTACTGAAGGCAGCAAAACCACTTCCCGTCCATCCCCCTGCTTTTTGGGGACTTAACTGTATCTTTATGATAAAAATTCAGGCCAGTTATCAGCTCAGAACATAAAATTTAAATACCAAAGCATAATTAATAGATGATATGTTTAATATTTGTGCTATGTATTTATATACAGAAAACAAAAGTAGTGGAAATGAAGATAAATTAAAGAATATTGAACGAAACCAGTCAAATATTTTGCCGGGTGAGTTCTGTTGCATATCCCCCCCTCTTCTTAAAGCAAATTGTGTTTTATAGGTGCACATTTTTAGCTCTAAAGTCAGAACATAAATTATAAACTAAACCCATGCTGACCTCAATCAGAGGAGAAGGATGTTCTTGTGGCTAAGAGAGAGAACTGGGTGTCAGGACATCTGGTTTCTATTCCCAGCTTTACCACTGCATCATGTGACTTGGGGCAAATCACTTAGCTTCACTATGCCTAAAATTTCTTTCCAGATTTTGAGGGTGAAAGAGAGATCTTTGAGCATCTCGGGAAAAGGTGAAACTTAAATATGGGCAAATAGTTTTACTTTTGAAAATAATTATATATACATCACTGTTGTGATACAGCAAAGCATTTTAGAATGTGTTTTTAACTTTCAGAATGTACAACTCCATTTCTCTCAAAGAGGAAGTATCTTCTCTGTATACTGTGACTTTTAGTAAGGAAAGCTGTGGAATTTGAAGTTGAATACGCAGTTGAAGGGGAGGGGGGAATTAAATCCATACAACCCATGGTTGAATAAGAGGACTTCTTAAAATTGTGTTCTTGCTCATCTTAAATCTTTTTAGTATAAGTGGGTTATAAATCAACTTGGGTCTTTAACA
Source organism: Megaceryle torquata (assembly GCA_024611175.1). NCBI lineage: Eukaryota > Metazoa > Chordata > Aves > Coraciiformes > Cerylidae > Megaceryle > Megaceryle torquata. The sequence goes on from JANIJG010009839.1 coordinate 73,654, forward strand.
GATAAACCCAAGTGAATCTTGCTGCAGTGGCTTGTGTATTACTACTCTTTGCTGAGGATTAACTACTCCTTAGCAGTCACTGGACAGGAGTACGCACCTGTTCTGCAGCTGGCCCAGTACAAAAGTAGTATCTTAACTTAAATGAGGAGTGAGGATAGGTTTGAAGAAAGATGTTTATCTGTTGAGTGATCCAGCAGTAGTGCTTACCTGCCTTTTGTCCACTCTAGTACAGACTTCTGATCTCCAGTGGAAAGGTAGAGGTGGAGCGATTGCATTTCACTACCACTTATTCTTTCTTTACCTTTGATAAATGAATACCAAGTCCAAAAATACCCCCAGCAACATGTCTTGGTAACTTCTTGCTAAAAACTCTGTAAATAATCTTCCTTTTACTATGAATTATTTTAAATTCTAATGATCATTGATACCATTTATCTTCCAGTACATATCTCAGCTGTTATGTAATCCACTATCTTTTTTTCTGCAGACCTTTCGCATCCTTTATTTCAACCCATCCATTTTTGGTGTTTCCGCCTCCCACATCTGTCTGCAATTCAGTGCTTACATTACGTATTTTGAGTATTACACCTCCTCTGTGTTTGTTTTTCTGTTTCCTGCTATATATAGATCATATCCGCCTGTACTGGCACTGTTATGTCTTATTACAGCAGGTGTCTGTGATGCCAGTGAAACCTATCAAAGCAGGGAAGTGAGTGTAGGATGAATGTAAAACAAAGAGATTTTAGATCAGTTGGTTTCTAACTTTTTTTTAATCTCCTTATGTATGTATTCTGATCTGTGTTGCATATTTGTATTTGCCTTTTGTCTTAACCGACCCTATCCTTACATTGCCTAACAAGTATATTTCAGTACAGATCATTACCATGATATTTTTGCCTTCTTGGTTTATATTATTTTTTTCAGGAGAATTCTACATCACACGCCATTCAAATCTTTCTGAAATTCATGTTGCTTTTCACCTTTGTGTGGATGATAATGTGAGATCTGGTAACGTAACTGCTCGAGATCCTGCCATCATGGGACTCAGAAACATTCTGAAAGTTTGCTGTACACACGACATTACTACCATTAGTATTCCTCTCCTATTGGTGCACGATATGTCAGAAGTAAGTAAATGTAAAGGTTTGGTTTGGTTTTATCTTCCAGGATTGCAACAGAAGTGATTTTGCAAAGGGTATGTTTCATGCTGGTTTAAGCCACATGGCATGGTTTATCCCAGTCACATGCTCCTGCCACATTATTGTGCTGACACTCATATCTACATGGTGACCCCAATTAAGAAACTGGACCAGTTAAAAACACTTCAGACAGCTGAATGACTTTGGTTGTTTTTTCTTTTTTTATTCCTACCCTTCATTTTGGACACATTTCCTCGATCCAGCCCATTGCACAACTGTATCAAGGAAAGATGGGGCTACATGCCTGGATGTTTCCTGAACAGTCTTCTTCTTCACTGACTAATCACTTGCATCCTTAATTTCTTTCCTTGTTTCTGCTCTAAGTCCCCCAAATACCAACTGGGCAAGAAACAGCATATTGCATATTGATCAGTGTTCTGAATCTAATATATTCTGATATGTAAACTGGGGAATGAAATGGCTCCTATAGCCTGGCGTTGCTAAAAATGCTAGAGCTGGCACGTTTCCTTGGTAGCCCAACATAGGAGCCATTGCTGCTGTCCATGCAGCAACACTGAGGAAAATGTGACTCTTCAGGGATGCCAGGCAGACAAAAATCTTTGGAGAAAAAAAGGTAGAAATGAAGGGATCATAAGCTGTGTACCAAATATGCACATGGTTTATGTATATGAAGAGGTTATTGATGGGTGTAACAATCTCAAATATTTCTCGACTGAGTTTCCTGCCTTTAAATTTACAGCTCCTCATACAGTGTTTAGAATTTGCATAGATATACTTTGAGTAAACATCATGCTAATTCTTAACTTACTAAAATTAGTAACTGAAATGTGGCTTGAAATCTTTGTCCCACAAGACATTTATGGGCTTTAGTGTTTTCATTATCTGGTTCTGACATGGCTCTGCAAAGGCGTAGGCCCTTAGCTTTATAAAAGGAACAGCTCCATACGATGAGTCTGTCATAAATTTGTTAGAATAAAAAGGTTTGCAGCACTTCCTTGTAATTGCTGAAGCTGTGTGTCGCGTCCCCCCCCTATTTTTTTTTTTAATAAGCAGAAGAAAACTTAATTTGACAACAAATCATTGCATCCTAAAAAGGAGTTTGTTTCTGCTAGTGAGCAAAGCCAAAATTCCCAGGTGTTTTTTTTACTTGCTTGGGTGCTATTGATCAAAACTCACTGTGGGAGATGGGGTGTTGGCCTTTTTTTTTTCCCCCATCTCCTGTACTCTATTTTGAATTGGTACTTAACCAATCCATCATCATTTCATGTTGTTTGCCTTACATATAGAGAAAAATCCTGATAACATGGCAAAACCATGAGAACTTAAGTTTTTAAAGATGGATTAGAATTAAATCACTAGTCTGTCATTTTCAGTTCTTGTGGTTTGTATGGAGTGACATTCTGGATTCAGCCTGTTATTTCCCTGAGTGCCCACAGGATTGAACATCTATGTTTCTCTGAAATAGTCCAAGGAATAGTGTCATATCCTGCTGTTTTGATCAGTCCTTTTAAGGCTTAGTTCCCTTCATTGATTATGCAAAGTACATCTGAGCTGTCTTCAGAGCAACAGGATCTTTCTCTTTAGACCCTTGTTTTTCACCTCAGCCAAAACAGTGATCAGAACTAACAACAAGCACCTACATTACTTGTGCCAGAAAGCACACACGTGCTTCTCAATAATAACAAAGGACAAGTATTTCTTCCAGAAAGCTTAGAAACATGGGAAAAACAAAACAAAACCAACCAACCAACAGCAGCAGCAGCAACAACAAAAACAAAACAAAAAGGCAAACAAAAAACCCCCAACAAAAACTGTCCAGCCTTGTTCTGATTTGATGTGTTGTATACCCTAAAAGCATCACCTATTGATGCAGTGATTTACATAACAAAAGAAAGTTTTCAGCAGGTTTTAACATTTAAAGTGTATTGGGTACAGCAGGAGGTGCTCCTGCTGAAGTAGGAACTTTGGCTTTCAGTAGTTGTTTAATGCAACCATGTTCATCTTGCTGTTCAGTATTACCAGTTGGCATTCTTAGATAACCTTGCTTCTCAAATCACTTTTTTTAATCCTGAAATCAACCTCATTGATAATGACAGATTGCACAATGTGGCATTGCAAACTAAATGCTGGCTTTACTGAATAAAAAGTTGTATCTGAAAAGGTACAAAGAGTGACAAATTTGTTTCCATGTCTGTATTCCTGTAATCTAGGAAGTGCTCATTTTCATGTTGAAGAGTACATCAGAACAAAAAGCTACTATTTTCTCCCTGAAGACCCTTTACAGTGACAGTCATTCTTTCTCTGACTAGCAGTATTCGTCTTGATCATCTAATTCACTTTTCAGCATACAGCCAAAGAGCATTTAATGTACTAAAGCATCTAAACTGTTACTTAAGTTATTGAAGTGACCAGTGCTTGTAGCCATATCTTAAGTTACCTTAAACCACTGTGGTTTTCATATCTCATTTAAATTTAGGTAAGGATTTGCTGTCTGTTTATATTTAAAATTCCTCTATCAGATGAAGATGAATTGTGTTTAACTCTTAACATAAATGCATATTTAGGAAAGAAGGGCTTTTTCCACTTCCAGTATTAGAGAGAAGGTTTTTACTGAAGGTGGCAGGTATGTCAATAAACCTGACCCAGAATCACCAGGAACAGCTAGGAATCATCAGTTACTGCTGTTAAGATGTGGTCAGAGTCAATCTTTCGCTAGCTGAAGCACAAATCTGACAGCTATCCATTGAATATTACACTTTTTTTTTTTTTAAACTCCACAGGGGAATTAAATAGCCCTCTTTCCTATGACAGAAATAGGATTGTCAACAGTGTTTTTATTCAACATCTCAGCTTAAATGTACAGATTGTTCTGACACTGGGATGTCCCACCAATAAGCAGTGGTAGTGCTTTTACAGTCACCTATAAGGTATATACTACCTGCCTAGAATACTCTGGAAAAATGGATCCCTTTTTCATGGCCTGTAATGCTGCTTGAAAACCTGCTGGGAAAATGGGGCTCTGTGGCAAAAGTGTATTATCTCTGATACCTTCCCTGCTACTTGTGTGGTTAGATCCCATGGGCATTAAGGCTTTTAATTTATTATTTTTTAGGAAATGACCATTCCATGGTGCTTGAAGAGGGCAGAGCTTGTGTTCAAGTGTGTCAAAGGTATGTTAATGAATGTTTCAGCTGGGTTTTTTCTGTTGTGTTGCATGTGGTGACATCTAGCCTTCAGGCTGTGTATTTTCAAAAAAAAATTTTAAAAATAAATAAATAAAAAGGTAGTATTCAGTAATTTCTTGTTTGTTAAAACACACACATTTTCTGTTTGAAATTATTGTCATACAAGGAAATTGTCTTAGATAATTAGAAGATACTAAAAATGTTTCAAAAGTATCTTTACAACTTAAAGATAGATAGTAGAAGAAAAGCCCTTACTGCAAGGGCAAGAGCTGGTGGTTCCCTACGATGTAATTTGCAACGTCTTCTGTGTTTTGATTGCTTCAAACAATGTAGACTCCCCACTAGTTTATACACTATCTCATCTCTGTACTGGAAAAGTCCTTCTAACTCCACTTGGTTTTCTATCTTTCCAAGTGATGTTATTACTGCATTCTCGTGTGCTGCACTTAAATACTTGAACTGATCATTTAGAGTGTTTAAAATGTTAGTAATGTTAATGTTCTTTCCACCAGCTACTTGAGGAACCTCTGCCTATAGTGACCTCTAGTAATTCACAATGGAATATCACCCACGTCGCCACTTTCATTAAACAAGTATTTTTCTGAGTATCTTTATTTGCCACGAGCATGTTCCTGTGGAACTTGTAGTTCATTTGTAAGGAAACACTGCCATAAAAATGTCATATCGTAACTTGAGCAGTATATGCGTGCTGAGCTTTTTCCATAGAAGCAGGTTGAGGTAGTTTGTGTTGCTGCCAGATTGTCTGTGTACTTTTGGTGACAGGCTTGTACTCATTAAGATGGATGTGGTCACATCAGAGCTAAGAGAAAGAGCTATTTCTCAATGAAAGCAAGCCATTGAAAGAACTCACAACATGCATATTTGGAGAGAGCTCTTGCTTCTGCTGGCTAGTGCTGTACTGTACAGCAGGGCTGGTTATTCTGCTCTTCAAGGTTGTATTAATTTTCCTCCATAACTCCTCTTTAGATTTTTCCATTTAAAGCAGGTTTCATTCAGATTGGCCCAATCTGATGTAGATGAGATTAATGACATCCCTAGTTAAAGCAGTTAAAATCCTAATTGGCTGTGAACGTTCCCTCACTGCTTGATAATGGTGTAATGACAGGGAAGGTTGCATAGTAATGCATATAACATGAATGCTGTTTTTTAGGTTTCATGATGGAGATGGCCTCATGGGATGGGGGAATTTCTCGGACTGTACAGTTTTTGGTACCACAGGTAGGTTAAACCAAGTTCATGTGCAACCTAGGAGACTGTAAGAACAAGAAGCTCAATGTCAGAAGGTCTAGTTTTGATTTCCTTGCTATTCCCTGCTCTTTTTCTGTGAGCTTAAATTAATCACTGTGGTTTTGGTTCCTTGTCTATAAAACAGGAATAAAAGAGGTTTGTATTTTTGGAGAGCTTGTAATATCTTCTGAAGATGCTAAAATTTCAAACTGGGAATTTAACCTTTCCAAACGGTGAACAAGTCACCTTAGAAAAAGACTTTTCTTGTTGTTGTTGTTGCTATTCTTTATTCTGAAGAGATGGGCTAACCTTGCATTGCAGAAGTTCAGGCACTTATTAGTCATACTGTCTAACAACTTGAAAAGTTGCAATGCGCTGAGTTCAGTCATAATTCCATGAAGTCATTAATGGTTTCAAGTATTTGAAGCTAATTGTAATTAAGATTCTGAAATGATTTAATGTGGAATTCTAGCTGATATTGAGAAACAGAAAGTTTTCTGAAGGTGGCTGAAGTGGTGCTGGAAGTAGAATAAAAATCACAGTTATATTAGGAAAGAAATAACCTGTATTTCTTGACAAAGTAGCAAACTTCTGAGCAAGGAGAAAGCCAAGAATAAATTAAGTACTGAAGTTGAATCTAATCCTGGAATTCAGCAGGAGTCCTCTAGACAACAAACAGCATTGTCCTACTTATGCTAGGCAGAAATAATCAGTGACTGGAACAAGAAGTCTACTGGAAACAGATACATCACATAAATACACAAACAGTATTTTTAGGTCAATTTTTTTCCTTTTGATTGAATTAAATGGAATTACAATGCATAGTTTGAAAACGATCTTCTGAAAACGGTCTTCTGAAAAGCAGCAGTTCTCTTATGTCAAGAAACAAAGTTGAGGGAGACTTAATTCTTCCAAACTACAGCAAAAAAACAAAGCTTACTGGTTTTGTTGTTGTTGGTTTCTTTTCAGACAATTTCTGAGGAAATGTTTTACCAGTTGAGTAATATGCTTCCGCAAATCTTCAGAGTGTCCTCTACGTTGACTCTGACCTCTAAGCACTGAATTTTGTGCAGCACTAAGACATATCCTCTTGACAAAGGATGAGATTACAGAGATTCTTGACTGGAATGTCTCTTTTCTGAGGGATGATGACCCTGAAGTGGTATTTGTTGTGATTTCAAGAATCATGTCATCATAATAAAAGATAAATGCTGTCTCTACTTGGGTGTTAGCCATTGATTTTTGCCTCTTGCTTTGTTTCAGCACAGTATCTATATTGAATTCCTCACTTTCATGTGAAGGACATTCAGTATAACATTGTACATAAACTACAGAAATATAGAGGTGGTTCTCATACTGAACTAGTAGGAATAAGATCTTTGGGTAGGAATAACATCTTCGGGGTGGGTGTCAGATTGCTGACTTTTAAAAACATTTTCTTAATCTGTTCAATGACATTTAAAAAGATGCAAACAATGTCAGGTGTCTCCTTAGAATAACTATGATACAGTTTGTCACAGCTGTTTTTCCAGCATCATATAGTGACCACAAAATAAAATGTATTACGGCTTCATTTTACTGTTAGAAAAAGAAAGAAATTAAACAAGCATTTAAAAAATAAATAAATTTTTAAAAAATCACAGGAGTGGGGTTTTCTTAAAAAAATCAAAATTAAAAAAAAATCAAAATAATATACCTGTGACAATACTCAGAAGCTTTAATTATTATTTCTTCTGGGTTGTTTCGTTTTTGTTGTGGGTTTTTGGTTTGGTTTGGGTTTTTTTAGTATATTAACTTTTTGCTTTATTTCAAGATTTCACTTTGACAAGTCTATCACCTGAACAACTTAATAGGAACACTGTAATGTTCTGAACTGTGTTGTACAGGCACATTTTGCTGCTTATTAATAATGTTTTATGAATTAAACAGTCTATTCAGAAATGCTCGTGGGAAAGCTTAAGTGAAATTCCATAGGACAAACATGAGTCTGATTAAAAAAAAAAAAAAAAAAAAAAGATTTCTAGTGATGGAGTCCAAGGGGGAGGGGGGAGGGTTAGGAACCTCTTTTCCCCCATCTTGGCCAGCCAAGTTTTCTGAATTTGGAAGAAATCCTTCAGTGCAAAGGGAATGACCTGTCTGAAACTGGGATTCTGGCACTTGCCAGAAGAGTCAGGCTCACATTGAAGCAGCTGGGGTTGTGAAGGTCCCAGGCACCGAAAGCCAACAGGTTGAGGGAGGTGATTCTCTCCCTCTACTCTGCTCTCATGAGACCCCACCTCTTGAGGTGTGTCCAGCTCAAGCCCAAGCACAGGAAAGACATGGACCTGCAGGAATGTGTTCAGAGGAGGGCCACAGAAATGATCAGAGAGCTGGGGGTGTTCAGCCTGGAGAGGAGAAGGTTCCAGGGAGACCTTGTAGTGGCCTTAGAGTACTTAAAAGGGGCTTATAAGAAAGATGAGGACAGACTTTGCCAACACAAGAAACTGTATAAAGTTTTCTCCTACATTCTTCTTCAATACTCTTAAAGCAAGAGAAACCTGCCAGGATTACTAGCAAGTTTCAGGCAGAATACACTGAGGGGAAAAGTGGTGCAGAAAATGCTTCAGGTATGAACGACAAAGTGTTTTGTGAAGTTTGAGGTTTGTCTTTGTAACTGATTATTAAGGAAAATACCCATTTCCAAAAGATACTTAAGCATTTAGACTAGACTAATTAGACTTAATTTAGACTACACTATACTAGATTAATTTAGACTAGCTTTAGACTAGTCTAATTAGACTTAGACAGATTTTTAATTAAAGTTCAGACTAGATAGAACAAATTTTTTACCATGAGGGTGGTGAGACACGGGCACAGGTTGCCCAGAGAGGTGGTAGATGCCCCATCCCTGGAAACATTCCAGCTCAGGTCAGATAGGGCTCTGAGCAACCTGATCTAGTTAAAGATGTCTCTGCTCCCTGCAGGGGCAGGGTTGGACTAGATGACCCTTAAAGATCCCTTCCAACCCAAACTATTCTGTGGTTCTTTCTGAAATCCACAGTTCTGTTACGTAGGAAGCATGGGGATCCTGGCAGTGGTGCCTTTGAATCTAAAATCTTTTTCTATGTATTGCTGAAATTCTGCACTTGAAAACTGGAGATCCTGGAAGCCAACTGAAAAAAGAAAATGTTTCCATAGTGATTTTTTTTTTTTAATATTATTATTGTTTAGTTTGATTAGTGTGAAGAGTGCAAAGCTCTGTTCTGTGGAAACTGCATCACTTAAAATTGTCAAAGAGACCCCATATTAGTCAGTTGATGATGTTTTTAAAGTCACTATGTAATTAATGAACTCTTAGGTTAGTATTTTTATTGAGTCCTTCATGTGGTAGAGAAACCATGTAAGTGACTCAGCAAACATCTATTGCTGAACTCTCAAATGCTTTCTTTGCCAGCAATTTCTAAAGAAGAATTATACAAGTATTGTGACCAACCTTGGTGTACTAGAAAAGGATGTAAATTCAGCTAGAAGGAGCTGGATTCATTCTACTAAGAGCTCATTTTACATTGCTGGCCTTAAGCTGAAATCAGATTCTGGTCCCGGAAAAGCAAGTGCTCTAACCACTGTTCTGTTTGTGAAAGGTGCAGTAGCAGAAGTATTCTTAAATTGTAAGACTTATCTGTGTGGTGAAAAAATGTCTGTGTTACATACTTGGTACTTTTTTTTTTTCTTCAGTCAGTACATCTACCAACAACTAGCCTGTGGAACACCAAAAAATCTTGAGCAAATAATCTTGCTTATACTTTTAGACTCTTTCTTAATAAAAATCATGCCTGAATTCTCCTGTTAGTTTGCCAAAACACAAAGACACCATTTAATTCAGTACCACTTCTGTAAAACTGCCAGTAACTTCTAAGAAAATAATTAAGCTTTTTGCCTTTCAGTTTTTGAATCATTATTTTTTCAGCTCTCAGCACATTATATATAAACTTCTCAGCATAATAGCCAGTTGGTCCTTGATATTAAAAAGAATGAGCAAGCTTTAGTGATGAGGTTTGGGAATACCAAAGTGGTAGGAATGGTATGGGAAAAGTATTAGTTCTGCTTGTAATTGAAGTGAAGCCTGCCCTTGTAAATGCTGAACTGACCTGCCAGATGGAATCTGTGCCTAAAGGATTCTTGGTGGAACAGCCATTTTTTCATATCTGTCCCCAATGAATAAGTGCTAACAGCAGATCTTTAGCTGTCTTTGTAGAAAACCAGAGTATCTAGATGAGATGAACTAAACTGTACTTTCTGTTTGATCTGTACCTGGCAACTGTACAGAATGGCAGCATATGGACAGCAGTTCATGGAGTAAAGACACCTAAGAAATCCTGTTTGGGTCACGAGAAGCTATTTGAGATTAAGAGGAAAATGATTCAATAGGCATGAGGATTTCTATTTGTATATGTAGCACAGCAATCCTTGGAAGGATGATGCTTTCTAATGCCTTGAAAATGTTGTGTAAAATGGTACATGTGCTTGTATTCAATTAATTGCTCTTGCTTCTAAGAGAAATGAGGAGCCAGTGCCATTGTTTAGCTTTTTTAACCCTCTCGTGGTGCCCAGTGCAAACTGCAGCTGTGATACTGCGATAGAAAAGCCACCAGCTGTGAGCAGTCCAGGGCCTGCAGGATGTGCTGTTGGTTTTGAGTGTCTTCCTAGTTTTTATTTAGCAGTCACCTTTATAGGAGTCACCTTTTGCTCTGTGTTTTGCTGGTGTAAATTCAAAGTCTACTAAAGTTCACTGACTTACTCCAAAGTTACACAGATGTAACTGAGAGCAGAATTTGGCCTTGTATGCCCTTCAAAGGGTGCTAAGTTTTAAGAGATGCAGAGCAACACTGGCTGAATGACAGCTGAAGGGGAATAGGAAAACCATCTGTAGATATTTAAAGGGTGCAAAGATTAAAGAGGAGGCAAGTTTGTACTGCCTGTTCCAAGAAGGGTTTAAACTTAACAGGGATAACACTGAGCAAAGAAAAATATGTAAGAATTAGAGAAGCGGTATTTCTAAAAACTTAGAAATTAATCTCATCATGTACAAAAAGTTCTCTAAGAATGGAAGTAGATCCACTCACATTAACAAAAGGAGCTAAGGATACAGTTATGCCTTTGTGTTATAAATTACTCTCAAGCTGCCTGGGAGATGGCAAGGCAGGGCTTCCTGGCTGCCTTTCTGATTGCTCAGCTGAAATGGATTCACTTCTTCCTCCTGCTCTTCCATCTTTGGGAAGCACATGCATGACCATCTGGGTCCAGACATGCTTTGTCCCCAGTTGGCTTAATACATTGATTTGTTTTAAATCTGCACGAGGGAGGATACCATGGAGAAGCACCCTACATTCCTTCAAGACATACCTTCTGTAAAAGACAAAACCGTGGGGGAAGAAATCCTTTAGTTAAATTAATTCAAGTTCGAACAAGAAGTATAGAGAGTCATATGCTACATGACAGCAGAAGCAGCTCTTTCCTAGTGGGTGTTGGTTCACTTATAAGAGTACCAAATACCATCAGAGTATCTTTCAGACCTGGTGGTTTCAATAGGAGTTCAAGGCCCTTGGCCCCCATGCAGGGATGGACCCTGTACACATACATTTAGGAGTGTCTTGAACTGGGAAGTTACCAGACTTGAAGCTGGTTTGGTTTTCTTCCTAAAAATTTTAAGCACTTGAAACTGAATGATAACAGCTCCTGCCTGGCATAAATTATAATCCTCCAAAATGCTCTGTATTCCCTCATGCAAGTCATTTATAGTGACTGCTTCAACTTTGTTCCAAGGAACGCTTTTAAATCCTAGCAGAAATAGCATCACTCCACAAACAGGGGCCTGCTTCCTTCCGCCCCTCCTCATGTGTGCAGCATCCACGTTATCAGTCTTCTGCGTGCCTATTTCCGCAGCGGAAATCCTACCAGCACAAGCCAGCCAAGCCTTTTTTGAGAAATGAATATTTCCTTGCTTACCAATAAGAGGTGGAAATTGCAGTGGGTCAGTGACATGAGCTTGGCCTCAAGCTTGACCAGCTACACAAGAGGATGTGAGTGCTTCAGTTGAGTAGTTGTTTGGAAACCACTGCCTGACCACCAGTTGTTATCTTGGATATGTTTTTAGCCATTTCAGGCAACTCTCCCTGCCCATGGAAGTGGTTCGTTCTTTCAAGCAGTCCATAAATCATGAGCAAGTCTTACAAGCCGATGTTACTACATGCCAAGTGGTACACACCACTCTTGCATTGCTAGCTAGTCCTTCTCAGCTCTCTTTCTGGAGCCTTCCTGTTAAGAAATATGAGCTGCAGATAAAAATACATTGTTGGCATCTTTCTGAGGTTCGCTTGATTTTTAAACCTTCAAAATAATTCAGGGAAGTGATGCATAACCATGAGAAACATTGTGCTTTCCCTGGTGCAGATGCTTTTACTAGTGCCAGCTTCTGCTGCTTCAGTAGATGGAATTTGTTGTGCAGATAAGGGCACTGCTTCTTCAGTTCTGCCTTGAGTCGTCACTTGCTCTGGAGTCGTCAAAGAAGGCAAAGTTTCACTGTAATATATTTCCTACTTTTGCTTATGAATTGCTTGGTGGCTGGCAGTTATGAGTCTCAACAGAGATGACGATGCACAGGCCAAGCTGGGGGATGTAGCACTCAACATGAGTAGCACAAAAACTGAGCGTCCAGCCCATGGCATGCAGTTTAAAGCTTGACCACGGCAGTACAGAAGGCAAAGCTTTATGGTCTGATTAGTGTAGCCTTAATGGGAAGCAGCTACCTCACTGGTGTACCCCACACTCAGCAAAGTCATACTCCCTATTGTTTCAAATTATCTAGTCCTTTTGAAATGCCCATCATTGCATGAAACTATTTATTCTACTAAATTGAAATCGAATCACAGAATAATGATAGAGACTGGAAGGGACCTCTGGAGATCATCTAGTCCAACCCCACTGCCAAGGCAGGTTGCACAGGAATGCATCCAGACTAGACAGGAAGGACTCAAGTGATTGAACAATATATGGATGCCAGTCACACAGAAGACAGGCAGCAGACTTTAAGGGGTTGTTGTTCTTGGCGGCACTGAAGCTACATAGTGTGGGCCAGATAATGGTAGGATAAATTATGAAGAGACAAAATGTAGTTAATCAGGATAACTTTGCTGACTGGGATCATTATCAGGCTATAAAAAAGTTACAATAATTTAAAATTACCTGGGCATTAAAAATCACCCAGAGAGTTCACAGGATGTTCTGTCACAGAGAATGGAGCAACCTTTGTCCCTGTGGAACATAGAGGCCACTCCTTGTTCCCACAGCTTTCTCTCCAGCCTTAGGTTCCTGTCAGCCCCACCACTGGCACCCTGAGCAGGAAGAAAGCTTGCTTGTTGCTTTGTTGGTTGGTTGTTTTCAATGTGTCATTCACTGTTTGCAGGGCAAACAGGTTCTGTTAGATCAGTGTCTCTATCTAGCTGCAGACATACCAAGACTTAAAGTTATGGGCATATTTAAGTACCTCTTTAATCGGATTTTGTGACAACAGGGAGTCATCTTCGTGTCGGAATTCACAGCTGGTCACTCTGGCAGACTCCTCTGCTGAAGGTTGTCATGTTCACTAGGTGAAACACTGACCAAAATGCTCCCTGAGCCTCTGTAAGTAAAAAGAGATGGGTCAGAATAGCTCCTCAGTTGCTCTGCATAAATGACTCACCTCCCTTTGAGTGAAAGACAGCAGCAATGAGCAGCAGGAGGTGATAATCTTTCAACTAGTGTCATGGCAGTGGGAAGAAAACTGAATCAAGGCTGAGGTATTTATTTGAGGAGGGCAAGGCAACAGCACCCTAATTCCTATGAAAGGATTGCAAAAAAAAAAGAAGAAAAAAGATCCTTTGGAACTTTTCTGATTGCCCTTCCCATTCATCAGGGTTTTCATCTTCTCCCATGTAAAAAGGCATCAAGCATGTGCGGTGCAGGCTGTACACAGTACACTCCAGATCCACGTAATTTGTGTATTTTCTGCACTTTTATGGGGAAAGATGCATTCAGTTGTGGCTTTCAGAAAGCTCAGGCCACATACAAAGGAACGCTCTCTCCTGGCTATGCAAATACTGAGAGATGTCTTCATTTTTGAGTATCCAAACTAAGGCAGCTTAAGCACCTTGGCTTTCAGATTGGACATATTCATCACTTTCTGAAAAACAAGCCCAGGTGTCTGAAGTTTAACACATCTCATAAACAGGGGGACTTGAAATCACAAAACCTTTGGGAAAGCCTTGGTCTGCACACAGTGCAATACCACAGCATGGGGATACAATCTGGCTGTTCCCCTGGGCTCGGCTCACACCCATGGCAGTGCTTGCTATCGTGAGTAGCTCTGGAAAGAAGCATTCTGACCAGTAATTAACTGCCTACTGGGTCGCCTTACTTGCTGCAGAAACCATCTTAATTTTTACAGTGGAGTCATACACAGGCCAGACCTGCCAAGTGCTTGGAAAAACAAAAGTGGCAAACACAAAGCAACCAAAGAAAGGTAAGGATAGGTAAAGCTGAAGATAGCAAGAAGATTCAGCAGGAGATGGTGTAAGAAGCTTCAACCTCCTGTATTTGTGCCAACCAGATAGTAGTAGAGTACAACAATCTAGGACCCATGAACGTGCACTCCTGCGGCCAGTTCTTAAACCGGTTTCTCAAGGTGGATGAGCACAATTATTTTTCACAACATTATTTTGATGAGAGGTTGTTACACATTAAATTACAGCATTCCTGTGCCTTCAGGCTTTTTGTAACAGTAGGAGAAATGGTGGGCTGGAGAAGACAGCTGGGTTTGCATGTGGTATATGTCAGTTTACTTAAGCAGAACCATTTTACTGCTGATGGAGGAATGCAGCAAAAGGTCAGTGCTGAAACTCCACTAAAGTAAGTTGAGCACACATTCCAGCTGTGAACATGTGCTCACTACTTGCTTGATCAAAAAGGAAATTTCAGAGCTTTGTTACGTGCTTGCCTTGACCCTGCTCCCTACCGCCTGTCTAGTGTGCATCAGACAAACTATTCTTTAATCCTGCATGGGATACACATTCTGGTTAAAGGATGCTTGGAATAGTTGCATATCATCATTAGCAGCGTAATCTTAAACTGGGCCCATGTGTATGGAGAGGGCATGATAGTATGGAGAGAGATGTCAAGAGGAGAAGTGTTATATGAACGCTGAAAATGTGTGGGTTTACTTCTTAATCCTGTGTGCCCATCACAACCTGATCCTGTCCAAATGAGACTCATCTTCGTAGGGGAGAAATAAACTCAACATTATTATTCTTCAGCTCTTGCATTTTCTTTGCCTGGGTCATCTTCAAATGTTTAATATTCCTGAGTCTGCCTGATCTGGTCAGTATCAGAGGAAGAATTCTATGCTAACAAAATGCATAAAGAAGCCACACCAACTTAACCGGGCTGTTAAAAATTGCAGAAGTGAAGCTTTTACAGCTACAAGAGCTTTGGGCTGATTTAGAACATGCCCTCATAACATCACTTGATAAAAATAAGACCCTGACTTTTTAATAGAACAAATTACTTAGGTTTTATATTTAACCACAGTCACTGTTAAAGCTATAACTGGTTTTCAGAATATTTTAGGAATCTGATCTTGATCGTCCATATGTTAAAAGCCATCAAAACAAATACCTTACATTGCAGTTCTTGACGAAGAAATAAGAAGGCGGCTGCAGCCTCAAATACAAAGTGTTTATTTTGTGCTCAGATTTGCTACTCTTTTATCAGAGTAAGTATCACGTATTATAATTGCAAGGCAAGGAAGGAGGCAGTCTTGAACCAGAGGAACTTGCAAACCTGCATGATGTTTGGAGAGAGAGCACTAATGTAGTTACTTGCAGCTGGCTCTTTAACAGCTCCCAGACACTGGCACTAGTATTGAGGACCCCTCGATGCACTGGGAACAGAGGAGTTTTTGACACAGAAAGGTGGGTTCTTCTCTGAGAATGAGACTTGCAGGCTTTAAAAATACTACCCAAGGACAATTGCAATCAACCAGCTTAAAACTCTGGATTTACTGATTTTACCTTGTCTTTGGGTTGTGCCTTGGGGAGGGGAAGCTTACCTCAGTTTAACTGCATTGTGAAGTCACAGATTAATAGCCAAACATCTAGAATTACATACAGATTCCAGAAAGCATGTTAAAAATATGAGGTTAAGGAATGAGGTCTTTTCTGGCAAAAAAAAAATAAAAAAATAAAAAAATCTTTTTTTACTATTGTTTTTTTACCAAGTGTACTATTAGAGGACCACAGTGTACAAAATCTCAATGAATAATAATTTGGAGAGTGGAAACAACATGCTGCATAAATGTAGTAGGCATCTGAGGAAGAATCCATTGCTAGCACCAGATTAGTTTATTTTCACTGACTCAACAGGTTTGCAGTTGGCAACAACATATTGTAGGAAAAGCTGATACAGTGAGGGTAGGGCTGGCATCCAGTTAGACCCGGAGAAGCTGGAGGAATAGGTTGACAGGACTCTCATGCAGCCTGGCATTAACAAACGCAAAGCCCAGGTCCTAGGAAGACATTATTCCTGGTGATAGTACAGGCTGTGAACTGAGAGGTAAGGGAGCAGCTTTGCTTTTAGAAGAGGCTGAGGGTCCTGGTGAAGAGTCAGCTGAACCTAAACCAGTAGTGACAAAGAGGGCCAACCACATACTGGGCTGCATTACAAGAATGTGGCCAGCAGGTCAAAGGTTGAGGGCAGTGATTCTTTCCCTGTAACCGTCACAGCTGTGTCCACATCTGGTGTGCTAAGTCAGTTTAGGGCATTCCATCATGAGAGGGAGGTCAACACACTGGGGGAAGCCCAATGAAGAGCCACCAGGATGCACAAGGACAATGTTGAAAATGGTCAAGGAGAGACTGAAGGTGCTCTCAGCAACTTACCAAGGATCAGGGTACTGCTAAGCTCTTTGAAGCATTTTTGACAGAAGAAAGAATACTTCTGTATGTCTTGGAAAGATGCCATTTGAACAAGGTCCTCAGTATCATCAGGGAAGTCATGCTGTCATCCTTCTGTGGACATTTCACAAAATTTGAGCACTGCAAGTGTGCAATAAATGTATCCCTTCTTCAAGCACAGAAGGTGCCAACAGGGTGCAGCTTTTAACAGCTCTCCACAGGAGCTGTACAGGTCTCATAGAGTGAACAGAGTGTGTATTATGGTTCAGCTGTACTTTTTTAATGCCATATTTTACCTTTTTCCGAGTTTTTTTTTTAATAATTTCTGTACTAATGCTGTTATACCACTGAGATATAGGCCATCTCATCTCATTCACCTCTTCTCTGATACTGATACCAAAAAAGAGGTTCGCTAAATCTGCTTATTTTGCACCCTCTGCTCCTTAACGCTCTGATTTTAAAACCTGCTGCTACCTTCTACATGTGCCTATCTTTACTGCTGTAAGTCAGGCCAGTTCAGCAATCTGCAGCAGCATGTACCTAATTTTGAGTGTGAGAGCAGTCCCAGGTTCCACAGGAGCAAACAACCCTGAACTCCAAAAGTGCAACTTGCTGAAAATACAGTACTGGTTGATCCCACCCACCTGCCATGGATCTTAGGTCCTTCATGATGTAAACCACAGTTTTTACTAGCTGCCTATTCTCCATATTTTTTAGTGTTTTCTCTGCACTTTTGTTGACCTGATGAAGTTAAGGATTTGAGTGGGCATCCTGCTCTTGCTTTGGAGTTAACACTGCCTGCAGCAGGAGGTTGAACTTGATGAACATGTCTGGGGCTGCGAGTGCAGCCAAAAAATGAAGTAGTGTTGCTTTCCCTCATCTCCTGGTGACCAGCAGTCAATCTGGTTGTGCGCTATAAACATCTGTTATACTTTGGGTCAAGTCTTGTATTCCATTTAAACACTAAACCATACTCCCTAAGTACCAGGGATCTGAGGATTTTCACTTCTGTGCCTCAAGTAGCTGCGGCCAGGACTCAGGGATGCAGTATCTATCCAGACAGAATTTTCCTACCTTCTCTTCCCACACCAACACAGCAGAGGGAATGGGAAGATGGGAAGGGGGGATATGGGGGAGAGGACAAAAGGAGATGTTAAAGATGTGATCCTTTCTATGGAAATTAAATAACAAATCACAAGTGGTATAAAAAAAAAAAAAAAAAGCATTAGACATTAGAAGCTTTAGGCCTTCAAGTGTTGTCAGCCCTGAAGGAAAATATCTTGACAAAACAAGGAAAGAGTTCAGATGGCTGTATAAAAGACTTAGGATTCAGAGAATTCTCCAGTGAAATTTGCTGAAGGATCCAGACCAACCCATGAAGAACTGACATGCAAGAGAAAATCCTCTACTGAGCTAATGGTACACAACACAAGGAAGACAGTTCCCTGGCAAATGGTAGAAATGGCCTCTAACTGCTATACTGGGTAATGGTATATCATCTGAATAGGTTCCATGGTCACAAATCACCCAGAGATCTGGCCAGCTGGGCTCTTGGACAAAATCTCATCATCAAAAATGAAAACAAGTAATTTTTGCTCCTTATTAATAATGCTACCTAAATGGGGCATTTAGCATCCCTGTTCCTGCAGTGTCTGTGTTCCTGCTGTAATGAGAAAAACATGCACCTAACAAAATAAAACCAAATTAAACATGTTCCACGTCATTACACTCTTCTAATAAATAACACCAAACAGATCTCTGTGGGGGCTGGTGGCTGACACTTCTTTTTTTCAGCTTAGTATTTTGCCCTCAGACTGCCTGTCCTTGCAGAGTGGGAACAGCTGAGGAGGTGATGAGAGAGGCAGTGTGGGCTTGGTGTGCAGAACACCAGCTTGGGAACCCACAGATTCACTGTGGAGTCATCACTCTGTCTCATGACAGTCATTTTCAACCTCTGTAAGATATGAAGAGGCAGACATGGCCACCTTAGAACTGTTCAAGGTGGGATTCTGTTGTGCCCACAATCAGAGAAGGATCAGAAAGCCAGCTACGCTCAAATGCATCTCTCACTGACAGCTCTACACTACAGGATTTTTTCTCCACTTGTGGAGAGCTCCAAATCTCCAAGCCTCCTTCAGCCAGCACCAGCAAGAGCTCCACAAAGGAGTCAGTGCAATCACCAACGGCTTTTGCTGTTCCCCTTCCAAACCAATGCCAACTGCTTCTGCAGGCTGTACAGGCTACCTTCTTCCAGCTCTTAGAACAGGGAGAAGTTGAAATACACTTTGTTTTCCTGGAGGGCTTCCTGCCTCTGGGTTTCTATGCCAAGCTTTAATCAAGCATAAGCTTAGGACAGATCTTGTGCAGAAAACAGTAAAGATAAAGGATGCAAGTTCTGCTCTGTTACACTATGGTACATTGAGAGCAGCTCTGCTGAAAGAAGGAATTTGTGGTTGTGTCATAAGGAGCAAGGTTTGCCCATAATCCTGTCTGTGTGCAAGCACAGCAAAGTTACTCTGTGTCCCTATGAACTAGCTGCTGTGGCAGCTCCTCAGGAAAAAGAAATTAGTATGTTTGGCTGTATCTGTGCTTGACATATCCTCTTCAGAGTATGAATTTCTCATGAATAAGGAGAAACCCACGATTTTTTTCAAAGCAAGTTAGCATCCATCTAGTCCTAAATCCTCCACAGCTTCCTTTGGGATTTGATCCTTTTTCCTTCTTCCCTCAAAAAAAAATATCAGAAAGCTTATCTGTCATTTGTGCCTGCCTGTAGGAATTTAGCACGTGAAAACTCAGTGAGAGTTCTTGTGGCAAAATGGGAAGATAATAATTTTAGATTACTTTGCAAGGTGTTTAACTTGCCCAGGATGCATGCACCCAAGTGGCCTAGTCAAGATTGCTCTATGTGGGACAAGAAGGACACAGTAGTTCCCCTGTTAAATCTTCACTACCTATCTTGGGTTCCTTTTGACTGGTAATAACACACTGCCTTTGAATAGGTCTTTTATATGCTTTAGGAGTCAGCAGTTGTAATGAGGTGGTGCTTTTGCTTCAGAAGTTTGCTTGCTTCAGCCTCCAAGAGCCTTAGGCAAGGTTTGTCACCTGGAAATCTTCCTTCTTATCTGTTCCACCACCAGCCTGGGTCTTCAACACAGGCAAGGTGAACAATTTTAGCCTGTCCTTCTGTTTGCTCTTTCTAGGCCTTAAAATAGGGAGAGATTTTAAAGAGATTAGAAAATGGAACTTAGGACCCTAAGTCATCATGCATTTTTGAAAGATGTGCTCTGCATCCATATCGTGTTACTGCTCAGCTGCATGGCTTTTCCTAGGCTATCTGAAAGTGGATCCGTACTGCTGTGTTCCAAAGGGGGGTTATTTTAATACTGTACTAAAATACTGACAATGAAAACTTGTTACTTGAATTAGGCAGAAAGCACTGTCATCCTGGGTCTTAAGAGTAAGCAGAAGTTGATCACTGAAGTAAATTTTTCCCATTTTGGAGCTCACAGGATTTATTTTACTGCAAAAGCTGTTGGTATTTCCCTTGATGATTTCCAAATTTCAATGCCATCTGAAAATCAAAAGGTTACAGTGTGTTTTCTGGAAACTGCTAATTCATGGACCAAGAGGACGAGTTTAGTCAGAATGAGATGTCTTTTAAAGGAGGCAAAGTTTACCTAATTGAATCAGAAGCTCCAGAATTTTCATGGCAGTTCATCTTCAGACCACTTTGCTAATACACAGAAACATGGCAATCTGCTGGCCACTGATCAGACTACAGAATGGTTCAAGACTCGTTTCAGTTCTGATGCAGAATTGCTAAGCAGTACAAGACTACAGTGTACTCTTCATCTCCCACATGCACGCCATTTGGTCTTAGGCCAGATAACAAGACTCCTGGTCTTATGAGGGCCAGATGTCCCAGTAAAATCACAATTTTTAGCTATTTGTTATGGTTTTCAGATCAAGCAAGATATTTCCTGATTATTACAAGCAAGCAATCTAGCTACCCTTTCCATACAGGATATTGTCAGCTCTACTGGCTCAGCAAGTAACTGCAGGTGGGAGTCTGTCCCCTGGCCTGGCTACCCTGGCCCACCACAGCTCTTAGCAGGCACTTCCATGCTGGGATGACTAAAAGCCAAAGCAATACATCCCATGGACTTGGCAGAATTTATCCCATTTTTTTGTAATACCATCTAGTATTCATTCTAGGATAAAGAATACAGAGAAGAGACAGTGTTCCTTTGACTTGAGATGTCAGAATAGCTTCTTGTGAATCTGCAGTGTCAGACATGCCATCAAAAGTTAGAGAAACTCTTTAGCTCATGCCTTGGATTTGCTATAAGAAAACAAGACACAAAGATGGAAAGGCGACCGAAAGCCAGTGATGGAAAGCCAGCTCTGCATCCTCCTCCCTCAACCCACGAAACCACCAAATGTTGTTTTGCCTGCTGATTGGCAGCTGTGTTCTGATTTCCCTCCTAGAACATTGATCATGAACAGACTGCATAATTACATTTGCAATGTTCGGGGGGGGGGGGGGGGGGGGTGGGGGGGGGGGGCAATTTGGGTGGAAAAGATTCGCAGCGCTATTTTACGGAAGGTGGGGGGCTGGGAGGATAATGCTTTGGGGAGGGGCGGG
>JANIJG010009839.1:94868-121417 GCA_024611175.1 Megaceryle torquata
TGTGTTGTGTGTGCTCGTCTGTTGGGGTGTTGTTTCGTTTCCCCCACACAAAAATTTTAATGAGGAAGAGCTCGCTCGTTGTTTTTGGGTGGGGGGGGGGGGGGGGGGGGGGGGGTATGTGTGTGTGGAGTCAATTGGAAAGAAAATATTGCAATGCATATTTTACAGACAGTGATGGCCCTGTAGTCATATGCATTGGGAACAGGCAGGTCTTCAGACTGTAGCATAAAACAACCTAGGAAACCAGTGCTCCATCCCCATAACAGGGACCATGGGCTTTGTTTCCCACCAATGCTGGCCTCTCATAAAGACTGCTGCTATGTTGAGGGGGTGTAAAATACTAGTACTATTCCTTGTTAAAAATATATATATATGCACTTTGCATAGCTGAAAAATCATGAGAGGAAGCAGATAGAAGGCAGCAGAGAAAAGAGTCTGAAGATTTTCACTGTGAGCAACAGGCAGAAGATATCCTTAGTGCTGCTTGGAGGCTTTGAAGCACCAGCTGGCACAAGTCAGGGGCTAGTCCAGTGGTTACCAATCTTGTTATAGCTGAGTGTCTCTCAAGAGAATTATCAGTATTTCATACGTCACTGAATCTAATGGCTCACCTGCCTCAGGGCTGCCATGACCTCCCTTTGCTCACAGAGCTGCTTGAGTGTCTGCAGTATCCAGGGCCTCATATTACACCCCTCTTGATTTGAAACTATGTGTCACAACCCCTCTTGATGTGAAACTGTGTGTCGCAACACGTGTTCTTGGTTCAGTTACGCTTCCAGGTACTCTCCTTATTAACATGCAGACATCTCAAATGACATAGACGATGCAAGTTCTGCGATGTGTAGAGCTGACAGACATATTAGCAAAAATATTTGCATAATGTCAGCCATTTTCCTTCCACTAACATGTTAATGAGTCCCGTAAAACAAATTAAGATAAAAGTCTAATCTGTCTGTCTAAAAAGAAGCTGAAACAGCATCGGTGCAAAATGAGGGGACACAGGTAAGACAGTCTGAGCAAATGGAAGGAGAAGAAAATTAAGATGATCATATATTAGTTAAAAAAAAAAAAAAAAAGAAAAAAAAAGAGTATTTAGGCTTGAAGAAAAGAGACAGTGAAACATTAGGGAGGTGTGACCATTTCCCTTTTTTCCTCTTCTTTAATGCATTACCTAAGCCCTTGTCTTGCAAACACAAATACAATTGCAACCCTGCAAGATGCACATGTCCTCCACAAATAAATGTGACCATTTGGAAGTCACCTCAGTGAAAAACACGAACACTTAAGAACATATCCATGTCCCCAGCTACGTGTAACTGCAAGATCAGCCTGCACGCTCTGCTCGGCAGAATTGCCGCTGCAAGCAGCAGAACTGTGTGCATGCGTAAAAATGGTGGGAACAAGTCCAGGGTTTCCTCTCCCTTTAACACAGCTTACCTCTCTGCTAACCAGCCAGAAGCACTCCTTTTAGAGGTACAGAGAAGCTGTTTGCGCATGGGCCGCTACAATAAGAGGTGCCTTGGGTTTACTGGGTGTGTACAAAAAGAGCAATGGCCACTTTGAGCCAGTTCTCCTCAGATATTGAGCTGCCCTCATGCACACTCAGTGAGCGTGCCACCAAGGAAGTGACTGCAAAGTTTTCATTGCTTGCTGATGAGGTCCATAGCTGTTTTTACACCTTCTTCTCTAAATATGGAAGCTGCCTGTGAAGCCCCTGACTGCCAAACCAATTTGATTCCTTTGCTTTCAACAGCCAATGAAACCCCACTCCTGCCTCCAGTCTTGAGTGACAGCATTCATCAAACCTCAGCCAGCCTGGGAGAACAGCAGGTTAGTGTTACAGCCGTGGCAGGCTTACCTTTGGCAAGCTGTTGATGTCAGCGTGATGATGTGGGGAGGGACAGCCTCAGCACTATAAAGATGGGTCAATCAAATATAACTGAGGCTGCCCACCAGAGAGCAGGATCTACAAAACATGGTCCCCACCAGTTTGAGTCCTGCTGGCCTGTCTCTGCTTCCAACTCAACTGCTATTGGGCTTTAGTTTCATGTCAGCAATCTCTATTTGCTTTCCAAAAATAAGCCTCTGCCACCATGCTGAAGAGAGAAAAACAAGAAGGGCGGTATTTTTAGGGCCATTAATTCTGACCACGTGCCCAAGAGGTGAACCGGATGGCCACTGCACAAAGACTTCTCATCACTATGTCCTGCGAAGCCAGCATTCACCGGACGTTGCCTGCTTTTGTTCTCCTGGGTTTTCTAGCTGGGATTGCTTCAACACATCCAGTTGTAAGCAGAACTAATGGCACATTGCTGGAAAGAGGATGGCAATCTCTGTTGTCCAGGTCCATTGCTGGGATGTCAGGGGAGAAGTCAGATGTGAACTGGGAGAGTGACTATTTGCTAGGAATCAAGAGGCAGCGGAGGCTTTACTGCAACGTGGGCATCGGGTTTCACCTTCAAATCCTCCCAGACGGAAGGATAAGCGGAGTTCACAATGAAAACCAATACAGTGAGTTGCATCCAGAAATGAAATAGAATAGATGTCACTTAATTGCTGTGAACTCTAGTAATTACCCTTCATAGAATGCAAATGTTATTACTTGATATTAATCTGTGCTACATCTGTTGCCTTTTAAAAGTCGCTGGGATCAATATAAATTAGTACCCTCCAGGCTGAAATATGTCACAAATGCTTAGATAAATTTAGATATAATTTATTTTTACTCTGCCTTACTGCACAGATGAGCAAAGGCAAGCCAAGTTGAATAATGTCTCTCTGCTGCATTTGCTCACTCCTCGCCTTCTCATTTGCCTTTTCAATTCGGAGGCTGTCACTGAGCTCAGAGTGCCAAAGCATGAGTTTTGAATCCTAGCTGACTAGTACTTTTGGGGCACTCAGCTAGCTGTTCCCAGTTTGCTTGTTCTTATGGGTGCTGTTCTGTTACTGTAAGATTAAAGAAAAACATTAACTCTATGGAATTAAATTTCCTGTACAGGACAGTTGCTGAAGTCTTTTACAGCTAAGATATCATAAGGGGCTTGCTGCATTTTGAAGTGACACACACTTCTCTAAAGCTCAATAAAAAATGCTCTGTAATTATAGCATATTAGATAAAAATAATTTACTTATTAGGAAGCCCAAGAGTTTGACAGCTCAAAAGAGTCTGATAAAGAAAGAGAGTTATACAGCATGTGACCATA
Source organism: Megaceryle torquata (assembly GCA_024611175.1). NCBI lineage: Eukaryota > Metazoa > Chordata > Aves > Coraciiformes > Cerylidae > Megaceryle > Megaceryle torquata. The sequence goes on from JANIJG010009839.1 coordinate 98,072, forward strand.
GTTCTGCAATAATTATTTTTAAATCCTATGTCATGTAAGAAAAACCAAGATCTTCTCTGTGTGCTTCTATTTTCCTGGACTGGGGAAATAATGCTAATAAAGAAAATATGACATGTTCAGTAGGGTTTTTAAATAAAGAAATTATATCCAAATTCCCTTTGATTAGCTCTAAATTCTGTGATAACACTTCTATTGACCTTCTTATTTTTTAGGTCTCTTTGAAATATCCACTGTAGAGAGAGGCGTTGTTAGCCTATTTGGTGTGAAAAGTGCTCTCTTCATCGCAATGAACAACAAGGGGAAGTTATATGGAACGGTGAGTACAAGCACAAGTAGTTTGTCAAGGCTCAAAAACTGCAAGGGTTTGGGTTTATTTGTTTGTTTGTTTGTTTTCACCCTGGAAATCTCTGATTACAAGCAGAGAAAATAGCCTTTCAGTTACAGAGAGCCTGCCCAGCCTGGTGTCATCAGTGTTACTCAGTGCAACAAGCAGCGTGGCTATTAGAGGTCAGTTATTTTAAAGCTTTTCAATAAGACTGTACGGGGAGCACCCTAGGAAAATGAATGTATGCTGCAAGTAGTCCAGATTAACTGGATGGCTTCTTCTAAGGGCTCAGCACTGCACATAGCATGTTGACTTCTAGCAAAACTGAGCCCTGCTGATTTCATTTTGCATTGCATTGTATGTAAAGTAAAAGGGTGTGCTCTGCAACCCCCCCTAGGACACAAAGTGTGTGCGTGTGTGTGTGCATGTGATTGCCTGCATTAATATGTGCTTGTGGGGGATGTAGAGGAGGTACAATTAGAGCTATCTGTACCAGCTACCATTAGTAATACAATGACCACATGCTTCCCCCTGCCAAAACCAACTACACCACAAAGAATAACTAGGAAGTCTACCCTACAAAGTCAATGCACGTGCCTGGGGTTATTTTAATGACCAGTTTTGTGAGATTGGTCACAAAGGGTGAGAAAAGAATAATAGCTATTAACAATGGCCTGCAAGTCATACAGAAACACCATCTCCATCAGCCTCATCTAGAAAGTGCTATCTATGCCATCTAAATGCAATTTAATCTCTGAGGCTTGAGCAGGGCATCTCCAGTCTCAACATTCAGTAGAAAAAGCGCTTGCTGGGAAGTGCGTTTGAAAGAGGCTGGCTGTGGGCGACACGCAAAAGCAGTCCATCTCAAAGTCATGAGTGGCACTGACTGCACTCATCACTTCTGTCAAGAAACAACAAAATAATTTCCTTTCTAACAGTTGTAATTTCAGCAAAGTATTTCAATTGCTTAATTAAATACCAAATGTTGTAAAGGACCTGTAGCCATTACTAATCTGACTGATTCCTTCTCACACAGATAATGACAGTGAGACATCTTAAGGTTCCATTCTAGGAATATATTTTCAATAATTTCTGATTTCAAGCGCCTAAAAACTGTCACAAGCCCAACTGCTTTGCTTCACTAGCTCCTTCTAAGGAAATCCAGGGTGTGGCTTCAAAGTCCTCTTTGATGTTTTTCACCAGTTTCAATCCAGTCTTGTTATTTTCAGAGACATTTTTAACAGCTATGAGAGGCGTGCATTTGCCCTTGCGCAATGCAAAGCCCTAAGTTAAACTCTTGCAAACTTTGAATGGTATTATTACAAACATGTCCAAATAGAACAGTACTGGCTGTGTCTTAAGTGCCAGACATTTCATGTCAGGGATTTCTTCTGCTTTCTCTTTTAATTTCCTTGGTGCCCTGAGTTTGTCTCCTGCTTGTCCTTGCACCTTCTCTCCCAGATAACTCCCTCTCCTTGGTTTTACACGATGTAACATGAAGAAAAATAAAACTGTTTTGCTGTCTTAGAACTTGCTGCATCTCACTAGCAGTTAAATATAAAATCACTAATGATTTAATGAAAGAAAAGATAAAGTGATAATCTGAGGTCTTATTCAAATACTTTATTCAAGCAAATAGTTCTTCCTGGACATTGCTGTTTGTAAAAGAACTGAAAGTTTTGACAGGCAGCGTATCTTTCTGTGATAAATTACAGGACTTCTTGCAGAGGGGACATGTGAAATAAAGTCACGTCACTTAGGTGAAAGGGCATGATGCTGACAGAAATGACTGCTTGAAGATAAAATTAAGAAATCCATGATAAATCATGGATGAATTAACTTGATCTGCCACAGGAAGTACACAGTCCATTATCTGGACAGGTGGCATTTGAGTTCATCTGACACCAAATTAGCACCAAGGAGGGAGATTTACTGTTGGATGCAGCCGCTGAAGCACCACCTGTTGCACACTGCAACAAGTTCTTCTGTAAAAGTGCTAGTGAGAAATATTACTTGAGTCTTCATGAATCAGTTATTGTAACTGTTTTGTTGTCTCTCCTTCCCTCCACCCATTCCTATTCTTTAGGCTGTTTTCCAAGATGAGTGCAAATTCAAAGAAGCCTTGCTTCCCAATAACTACAATGCATATGAATCGAATGCTTATCGTGGTTCTTACATAGCACTCAGCAAACATGGGAGAGTCAAGAGAGGAAACAAGGTTTCTCCTGCTATGACAGTGACCCACTTTCTGCCAAGAATATGAACATGAGCAAAGCAGAAGATTAAATCCCAGGAAAAACTGTTACATTTTGCACATGGGAATAAACTCCCAGGTAAAGTATTTATACTGTTCATTGGAAAAAAAAAAAAAAAAAAGTATATGTATGTGTATATTTGGATAAAAATATTTGTGCTAGATTAATCACATAGCATATGTAATATGATGCTGCTTCTCTTCTACTTGGTACAAACTTTACATGGCTGTGTGCCTCCTTTGGTGCTGAACAGAGAAAAATGCAAGCTGGAGTGCAAAGGAAGTATTTGGAAGAAACTGAATGGCTGTGGGTTATTATCTAATCAATTATAGAGTATTTACTAAATAATATTAATTACCTCAGACAATAATCTTTCATAGTGAGCTGTTTACATATCATGGGCCAAATCATAAGATAGCTTTGCTTCACCAGACCTTCAAGCAGTTCACTCCATCTGAATATCTGCCCGTACCTCCCCTTCTACACACTGTGTCCTGTCTTGTAAAGACTGCAATCTATTTTGATCATTAGGGTACCAATTCCACAACTGTTTCTACATAAGCAAACTGTCAAACAGAGCCTATCTGTCTCTGAAGGGATTGTCCAGGATGTCCTCACGTGGACTTGTTGGCAAAATGAAGATATACAATCAGTTTGACTTAGGAAGGGCCATGGGATAAGTCAGAGATAGGTCCCATATGAAAAACATATTTGGAGCTGAGGATTTTGAATGGCATTTTGTGAGCCTAGTTTAGACTCCCCCCAAATATAGATGTGTACGTCTTTAATATAAATACATGTATATATATAGACATGGGACGCGTGAATGTGTATCTATGTAATTGCATACTTTTAATGAATCAATCATCCCAGACTCTAGAAGCCCAGGTGCCTTTACATGTGCACACACATAAAAGATCATAAATATTTAAAGGCACTGAACTTCATTTAGGCTGAACCTTGTTAATCTCTAAGAACTGGAAACACTTTGCAGGATGCATTTTGTACAATGTATGAAATTCATGAAAGCTTCTAGCAAAGGGCTATTTTAGAAAACTTCTCTGTTTTGAATTTTCTTCTATTTACTGCTTTAAGTATATCTGGTTCTTTTCTATCACACCTCAGTGAGGTATGAAGAATGGAGGAAGAAAGATGCTAGACAAGCATGCTTTCCTGGGTTGGGGCAGAGGAATTTGTGTCATCATTCCAATTTCTGTCACTTACATAGCATCAGTTCCAAAGACAACATGGCAAGCTGTATGAAATACTCTTCAAAGCTCTTCTAGAAGCCATACCAATGGTGCATAACCTTGCCTTACTATTTTGACAACCTTTTTCCAGTTCGCAAATGAAGCTACATTCTCTGTGCCTTTGAAAGGGTATTTTAAGAGGCCCTAAGTCAATAGTGACTATAAATGTCAGTTACCAGAAGCCTTGGGATTCCTGCATTGATGGCGTGCTCCTAAATTTGAAACTAGATTCAATGCAATGTCAGAGCATGAGCATTTTCAACATAGATGAACCACGCTGCTGCAGAAGTGAACATATGAGTGCAAGATAATCTTCCATGTCCAGCCAAAATGTGGCTATGTCCAGCCTTGACATGCCATTCTATTTGCAGGGGGTGTCTATTCATGATGAATTTGAGCCTTCTGACATGCATGAAAACCAGTCAGGGACAGATCCTCAGTTGGAGTAAACCAGCCTAGAAATACTACCAGTTTATAGCTGCAGAAGAATTGGCCCAAAGAGCATACCTGCGAGGATGTATCTAAAGCCAAGCTTTATGAAAAATCGTCAATTGTTTTGTGAACAAGATAGAGTTTTCCAGCTCTGTTAGTGTGATTTATATTTAATCTACTTTTCTCAAATGTAAGTGGTGATCACAGTGGAAAGGAACAGGAGGAAAAAAAAAAAAAAAAGGAATTCTGCTTACAGTACATGAACGGGATGCTTTGGATATGGCAAAGGAAAGGAGTTGCTCTTCATTTTCTGGTCTAGGAGTATGTAGAGAGAAGCCAAGTTGGCACATGTTGTTCATCCACAATGTGTGTAGCAGTTTGCTTTGGAAAAATGTGCATTTTAAGAGAAAAAGCAGGATGTTTTGAGTGAGAAGAGTGGGTCAGATAAAAGTTTGAGAGATATTAGACAGTTACAATGATCTAGAGTCCCTAGTGCTACAGATAAGAAGACTACAGCTATGCTGAAGTACAATAGCTGGTAACCTGTATCCTTGTGTTAGATTCCTAACTGTCTTTGTAATTAAGTTTGAAGAAGGATGGAAGAGTATGTGTATGTAAAAGAAATCATAGTTTGAATGCTGACACACTTTTGTTTCTGGTTACAGCTTAAACCAGTGTCCTTAGGGTAGGATGAAGTCTGTTCCCTCTTAAACCATTGCAGTCTAGAGTAATTTGTTGTTGCCAGTACTGATAAATAATGGGATAGCTAGCACAAATGGTAAGAATCAGACTCACTGACTTCATTTTGCACATACTGGTCAACAGCAAGAACAAACCATAGACCAGGTCACAAGAAATCTGTTTGGATGCAGCCTGCTGGGCTGAACTCCTTCTTAAGAACTGCAGACCCTTGTGGATGCAGTTGTGGTGGGCACTTGGAAAGCCCCACCAGTCACTCTGCTGAATTACTCTTTACACCACTGCTTTTTCCTTATTACATATCAATACCAGCCAGATCAATATGGAAGTCAATATCAAAATCAAAAAAAGGTCTCCCAGTGCCAGGAATCCTGACTAATATGAGAGTGAATCGCTTCATTGTCAGAAGGGACAATGAAAGTTGGTGTTGCCAGGAGTGATAACTGTGTCAGGAAACTCCTGCAACACAAACGGTGCAGTACTGAAGTGGTGTGGAGTTTTAGGCTAGTTGGATACAATACTTTGGCAGGGGTGCTTCTTAAGTAAATGCATGGCTACTTTTGAGAGAGGAGTTAAGGCACGTGTGGAAACATTGCTGCAGACGTGCAAGCACTCTAGGGGCAGCTCACCATAGCTGGATGCTCTGTGGCAGTGTTCAAGAAGTTATGCAGCTTACTTGGGAAATGGCCTGATGGCTGTTCTGCCTCATGCTTGATTAGCTAAATTCCACCTCCTCCTCCTCCAGCCATTGTCATCTGCATGGGAGGAGGAATTAGTATGACCACCACTCAATTTACACACCTCAAGATAAATTTGTTGAGCTGGCACAGAGGAAAAAAAAACCAAAGCACTTACAAGTTGAATGTATATGATACAGAGGTTATAGGCATAGTGGCATATGGGCATAGTCTGGAAAACTCTCAAGCAAAACTTTCTTCAAATGACTAGTTCTGTGGACACGTGACTAGGTAAAGAAAACTCATGAAAGCAAAGGAGTTTCCCAAATCAGGGCCAAATTAGGAACCTGTTATTGACAGTTCTTACCATAGTCCCTTTCAAAGCATATCTCATCTCAGTGTACATTAACACAGGGTCATGAAATGGGTTACAAGCTTTGAAAGCATTGCTGTGAATGCCCCACACTTGCCTATCTTGCCCATATTTTGCACATGAGATTCCTCTGTGGAGTTGATACCTATTTTCAAGGTTTCTTCTTCGATAGGCAAATCCCATATTCATTTAAGACTTAATCCACCTCTGTTAGAAAACAGTTTTTATTGGAAATGAATCATGTTCTTCAAGGATCTAATATTCCAAAACATGCAGAGATGTAGACACACACCCACAGGGGGAAAGCAGAGTAATTTTTGTATACCTCACTAACTATTTCAATTCCAAGATTTTATTTTGCACAGTAAAATGGTGCCAAAGTTCTCACTTTTTTTTTTTTTTTGCTTAAATATACCTCAGCTTCCGACTCAGTATGGACTCACAATTGAGACTGTAAATTTGCAAGAAACATAAAACTGTCCAATCAATTGTTTGTGAAATTGCTTCTATTTTTATATGTATGTGCTGCGCACAATAGTTTAATGTATTCATAAATAAACTTTTATACATTTTTGGTAGTGTTTTGACTCCACATCTCTCTTAAGATTTGTTTTCTTCCTTGCTTCAGAGCTGCTGCATTAAATGTCATCGTCGTTATTGTCCCTTCCCACCCCCCCTTTATTCACCTCTAGAACCAGAGGGCATACTGGTACACTTAAAATTGGGGTAGGCTTTTGTCTTCTTTGGACTTCTTGCCTGGGAAGTCATAAAAGAGCTGTGCTTATTGTAGACAACCCGGGAATTTCATGGAAGAAAAGGAAAATGAAAGTGCAATCTGTTTAAAGATGAGCTGTCATAGTCACCTGGCTTCATTCCAATGCTTTTTACCTAGGATGGTTCTAGTGCTGCTCTCCTGTTGCTAGTGCTTTTCAGTGTGCAACTGCCCATGTATATCCCTTACTTCATTAAATAAGAAACACTTTGAGGTTTTTTAATGGTGTTTTCTTCTTGCCTGGGACTAACTTGTGAGAACAGCTTCCTGCAGCCATCTCTGAAGGGTTTTGCCTCACTAGGCCTCAAAGTTGGGTGATTTGGAAACACTGCTACATTGCAGTGATTTGGTAAGTTTTGCTCTCCCTTTCTCCACTCCCAAGATGTCATTTTATCAGTCAATCAGTTAGTTAAATAACTACAAACCTTTCCCAGTCTGGGGACAGAAACAAAGTTATTAGAAACCAGTAGCTGGGAATCTGCCAGCTGCTTTTTGGTACAAGTGCATTGTTTAATCCATACCAGCATATCACAGAGTGGACAAGTGTCCAAAGCTCTGATTGCTGGTGGTCCTTCTCAGGAGTGTGAGAACCTCAGCACCATCATGCTGGCTAAATGCCATTCTCTGCCTTTGTGTTTCAGCTGCCAATGCTTCCCCATAATAATTCCCTTTGCTTACAAGTCATCATAAATTCTTGCATATTGTTCCTCTGAGGATGGGCCACATTCCACCTGAGAGAGGACTACATTTCAGTGGTGGGTTAAGAAATGCTTCTGTCTGCTAGCAAAGTGCCTTGTTTACAGGTCTGAAGGCCAGTCACTGTAGGGGGAAGTGGGAACAGGAGGAGATATACAGCCCACACACAGTGACTGGAAACAACAGGACAAACTGGCAGATGATGTAAACCAACCCCAAAGAGAAAACAGAAAACATAAATGAGCTGTTAAGAAAAACAGAAACATAAACAATCTGGTAAGGAGCCATCTGCAGAGGCTAGGAAAAGTCTACATGTGGCCAGCTCACAAGACACTCCCTCAGTCACAGGCTCATTTCTTCTCCCTGTATTTCAGTTTGCCCTGTGAAAGGTGACACTGGCCAGACGCACCTAGGTGAGCAGCCAGGTGCCATGAGAGACATGGAGGGTTCCCATGCTTGCTTCTTACTCCATGGTCTCAGCTCAGGGGATGAAAACTCTTAAGGAATCTGGGGGACAAGAGATGTAGGCTAAGCCCCTCACCTCTATGAAAAGCAGGAAAAAATCTGGCTCAACTTTTCTCAGTTTACATAATTTTCTGCTTAATTGCAGGTCATTTGAAATGTAATGTTGTACCTGTTCCTACAGGTACACCCACAACACAGTAACCTCATTCTTCTCACCACTTCAAGCTGGGTTCCTGCCACATCAACTCATGGCTGCTCACCCCGGACAAGCTTTGGGATGCTTGTCAGGAAAGGAGAAGCTTTAACAGACAAGAGCAAATGCAATTGAAGCAAAAAAATAATAATAATTCAAATGGTCTAAAAGGGCATCTCCCCTATCTGCCTGCAGTAATTCTCTTCCTCTAGTCTCTTCTTTCCTCCCAAGTCTCTTTGTCTAACCTGTCACTGGGAATATAACTGCTCCTCTGAAAAGGGTCTCCCTGCACCCAGAGCGAAGGAGTACCCAGCATAATCCTTCTTTTCCTCCTCCCCAAGTCATACTGCCTTCCATGTCCCCCGGCCTGAAGCCATTGGCAGAGACTCATAATCTGTTCACTTACGCAGGCTCTGGCTTCTCTGATGACCCACCATCTATATGAGGCAGCAGATGCTGTTTTCATTAGCACAATGAGCCTGGGTTGTTAATAGGTTCTTATAGACAACCCAGTCCTGAGCTGGATGGAGTTTACAGTGTGAGGAGCACAAGTTAAAGTGGGCAGCACTACACCTGAACCCAGCAAAAACTGCTCAGCAGTGGTAGCAAGATAAAAAAAAAAAAAAAAAAGTAATGTAAATATGTATGAAATAATAGGAAACACTTCCTACTGAAGGAAAGTTAAGGCATAAATAAGTGTTGTCCTGGGAAAATCCTCGTCATAGTATCATAGATATTTAGGTGGGACTACTGGAGGTCTTGAATCAAACATCAAGTTCAATGCAGGACCAACCTCAGAGCTAGAGATTTGATCAGGAAGAATCTCCTCTATTCATCACCTCCATCAGCCCCGTGATAACTTAGTGATTTATTAAGCACTGGATGAAACTCTGGATAGCAATTCAAAAGGTGTCAATCACAGATAGTCATCTCAAAGTACTCACCAGTATAGTTCGTGCTTTGCTGGAAGGCAGTCTAAAAGCTGATGGCATCATCCTATCAAGCCTTGACACAAGACACATTTGTCCCACACATCAAGCAGAAAATGTCCTTCCTACTGGAACTCAGGCTTGCCAACTCAAATAATCTGAAGGATTCAGTCCTTTGAAGGATAGAAAGGAAAAAAAAAAGGCTTTCTGACAACTCATGAATGTGAGGCTACACGCAAGATTTGGGGGGAGACACAGGTGCATGAGTTGCATGGTTCAGTGCAACACCAGACCGCTTTCATGGAAAAGGGTGGCAGCAGTGCTATTCCAAAGTCTGAATGCCACCTAATGCCTACAGTGCTAGAGACAGGTAGATAGAATTTGTCCTCCCAAGGCTGATTACGGCAATCTTTTATTGGCTGTTATAATTATTATTGCCCTCTGGTGGCTATTTTGTCATTTGGCAGCTAGATGTCAAGGACCAAGCATAGGTTCTGTACTGAGGGCCTGGGCACAAAGGAAAAAGGAGGCTACTACCTCATGGCTCTCATGGCTGTGATTGGATATAATCTTCAGGTCCCTCAGGATGTTAGAAGCTGTTTCATCTTATAAGGGAAAGCCACAGTTTTAACTGGGAGGCCACAGAACACAATATTTGGGATTCAGGTGTCTTCTCGAAGATCAATTGTTCATAAAACTAGTCAGATAAACTGATTATAAAAACTACTTTGCTTTTACTCCAAATTTTGCAACCTGAAGATTCGCCAGGGTTTTTACAAAGGTAACACCTGGACCTGGACACAAAAGGCAGTGCCACGCAGAACACCTTAAAGGATGTAGACAAGGACCTGTCTGGGTAGGTCTGAAGGAGGGCCACAAAAATGAGCAGATGGCTGGAACACCACTGCTAAGAAGAAAATCTGAGGGAGTTGGGATTGTTCAGCTTGGAGAAGGGAAGGTTCTGGGGAGACCTTATATTGCAACCTTTCGGTACCTAAAGGGGGCTTACAAGAAAGATGCAGACAGACTTTAGCAGGGACTGTTGTAACTGGACAAGGGGCAGTGGTTTTAAACTAAAAGAAGGGAGCCTAAGACTAGCTAGAAGGAAGATATTTTTTACAATGAGAGTGGTGAGACACTGGAACATGTTGACCAGAGAGGTGGTAGATGCCCCATCCCTGGAAACATTCAAGGTTAGGTTGGATGGGGCTCTGAGCAACCTGATCTAGTTAAAGATATCCCTGCTCCCTGCAGAGGGGTTGGTCTAGATGACCTTTGAAGGTCCCTTGCAACCCAAACCATTCTATGAGTCTATGGTCCTAGGACATAAAATGACAAGGCTCATTGAATCCACCCGCTATTCCTCATGACACCCATGGCAGGAAATACTGTTTAGCAGCATGGAGCACCCTGAGTGGGAAAGCAGAAAGCAGCAGCTCTTCTGAGATGGGCAATTTTAAAGCATGTTAAAAAATCCCTTTTTTCTCTGTTACCTCACTGAGGGCATTATTACAAACGCTGGGGGACGATAGGTGATCACAAGTGATACAGTCTCCAGTTCCTCCACTCCCAGAGATGTTCTTTGCAGGCCCAGGAGCCCCAAGACAGGCGCTGGTGCTGTGACTGCCAGGGGGCAGTGTGCCACCTGCGGAAACAACGACTGGGGGGAAAGACACTACAAAAGAGAAAAACAGCTCAGGAGGGGTCACTCAGAAACAAGCATATTGCTAAGAAATTTACCAAACACAGATTTACCTCACCAGTAAAACCTAGAGCACCATACTAATGCTACAGCCAGTTTCTCCATCGACTACTGAGCTAGATCAGCTTTTTGAGAAGAGTGGCAGGTACTATACTGGAGTTTCATGGGAAACAAAAGTGTATCCAGAGCTTTCCTCAAGAGAAAAATGTAGGCTTTCAATTCAGTAAAAGTCCTTCCACCTTTCAGATAATTTGTTTACTTTCCTTTAGAACACTTAAACAGGTACATCAGAAAAATTATAATTGAAAATATTTTGATTTTTCAATAGTTTTCACTCATTTCTTCTTTATATCAAGCAAGTTGATGTCAGAAAATATAAAATCTTATTTAATAGGTCCTTATTTTCTGTGTTGTAGGGAAAGGAAAAAAAAATCTCCCTAGTTTAAATGACAGATATGTGATGAGTTAATACTCAGTGAATCTTCTTGGAAGCAATAGGGTGACACAGTCTGAGATCAAAGGGCCAGCCTATACATTATATACATGTATGTCACCTGACATTTATGCTGCTATAAGGAAGGTGGGAAGTAGGTTTCAGGCTTGCCCAGTATATTTAATCTAAGCCTCCAGTCCAGTCCAGTCTCTATGATTTTCTGTGCAGGATCCAGTGCTGATCCTGGGAGTGGGAGAAGTGGTTGAGATGCAGCGGTTTGGATGAGCACCTGAGGACCTACTTGCCTCCTCATCCTTTTCTACTTGTTGAAACTTGGTGTTGCACAGAGAATATCACAGTGTGGACAGCACAGGGTCTCCAGCAGCTCTGGAAAGCCTGTCTTTTATGAACCATGATGAGAAAATAAACATCAAAGGTCAGAGATTGGCCCAGTTTCTTACAGGTTAGGAAAATGGCGCATAAGCAAAGGGATTGCTGGACTCTGTTGTAAATCAGCTAAACTCAGCCTTGCAGTAGGCCAGGCTGACAACCTGACCAAGGGTGACTCCAGAACCAGCTCTTGTTTAAACCAGCCTGGATTGGGACAGAGCCACGTGAGGACATCAGACACCATGACCCTCATTGCTGGGCTGTGGTTTTGCCTGCCTGAGTACCCCATGGCCTAGGGAGGCCAGCCAGGCCATGCCCCTGCCCCTGCCCCTTCCTGGCCCCAGAGAGAGAGCTGCCGGCCACAGGATCCCCCCAGAAGCCTGTGCTGCTCTCCAGGGGGGATCTCCGGCCTTCCCAAGCCCCAGGGTGAACGCCATGGAGTTTCTCTCTGATCACTTCATCCCTACACAAGCAACCAGCCTTCCCTTGGCCTCTGGTGCCCTCACTGCACCAAGCCTTTCAGCATGGCCTTAATGGGCTCTAATGACCCCAACCACCCTCAACTGGGACCTCCTGGATTGAACTACGTCATCATAACAACATGTTTGTCCAGAAATGTGCAATATGAGGGAGAGGTTAGCATGAATTTTCACAGTTCTGGACAGTCTTTCTGATTCTGGAACTGGGAGAGAAAGGCACCTCTGGGAAAAGGTTCACACTGGGGTTTGGTAATTGGAGAGGCAGCAGGGAACAGCTTGTAGGGTTCTGGACTAGCTTTTGGGAGTCCCAGATTCAGTTCTCAGGTCCATCACAGGATTCCTGTTGGACCATGGACAATGCACTGACGTTCTCTGCACTGTCTCTTGTATTCAGGGGACGTGACAAAACCAACAATGCAAAAAACTAAGTTAGCCATGTGTGCTGGACTGGGACAATACCAATAAATGGAGAGTGAACAAATACCTCAGCCATGTATTTTCCACATCCTAATGAGAATCACTTCCATCTTTTGCATATTACCCTTCATGTATAGCAACTGTAGCCAGATTTGGCCACCCATCTTTTCCAGGCTGAAGAAACTCTGCTCCAACAGCCAACCCTCGTATATCACGTGCTCCAGTCTGCACGTATCTTAGTGACTTTCTCTGGGCTTGCTCCAGCTTGGTAACATTTCTTTTGCAATGTGGAGCTCAAAACTAGACACAGTGTCAGATGTGGCCTCACAAAAGGGAAATAAACACTTCCTTCAATCTGTTGGCTATGCTTTTGCTAATGCAACCCAATATGCCATTGTTTTCTTAATGGTTGCATTGATAGTCTTTCGCACACTAAGAAGTCTCAGAGGGCAAGGAGCGGCAAAGGCAGAGAGTCTATAACCTGGGGATTCCCCCTCCAGCCTCTCAAGGGAACTGCCAGACATTCATTTAAGATAGTTTTGTGTAAGAGCATGACAATGGGGTGAGGCTGTTGTCTGGATTTCATTAAGTGATTTGCAAACAAATTAAAATGTTGTGAAACAATCTGGTCCCTATGGAGCTTAGCAATGCTCAATTCAATTCCCACTGTTGCTAAGGAAAGCAGAGGATATTCAGCATCTTTGACAGACTTTTGCAGCCCATGATCTAAAGGTGTCTCAGTGAGTTCAGACTGCTGGTCAGTATTGGCCATGTAACTAAAGATACACTCATAAAAGAAATAAACAACCTGAAATCTCTTTTGCATCCTGTTTTTTGAGGGTTTATTTTTGGCATTTAGTGAAACCACTTTGCTCTGCATCAGTTTGATGCAGAGGATGGAATTAGGTCCCAGGTATCTAACTACAGTTGACTTTGTTTCTTTGAAAAATGACCCAACTGCAAGCTCTCACATTTGGAATCACAAATAACTCAGCAGAAGCCAAGAGGACATTTTCTTTCCTTGTCAGAATGGAAGAGTAAAGGAGGAAGTAAGAATCTCTTCCAGCTGTTGGGTAACAGAGGGTGATACTGACGCTAAGACAAATAGTGTGGGAATCTCTAGGTTTACTATCTATAATGCAAACTGGAATTACAGTTAACTGAAGTGACCAATCCGGGCTGATGAAATAGCTGTCACTGGAAAAAATCCTAAAAACAAGCAACCAAGTATGTAGCCACAAGCAGAGATTTCTTTTTTCTCTCCAGCCAAGCTCTGCATCCAGCTCAACCCAAAAGCATGTTTGTTTTGGAAGCTGTAGTCTGATGAAAAGTGTTTGGCCAAAATCCAAGAGGCCAATAAGTCCAGATGAGCTAAACAAGCTGTGTGCTTGGATCATGAGATGTGAAGATATTATTCAATCCCGGATTGTGTGCATGCATATTATTGCTGGTTATTTTTTGTGATAGGGTGTGGACAAAAATGCCTTGATCAGGACTAAATTTCTGTCCCCTAAATTAACTGTTTACAATTCACATCTTTATTGTGTGCTTGTGATTTCATGGACCAGAGCTTGCAGCACTAGGGTAGCTCCTCCAAGGACAATGTGACCATACCAACTTGTGTCAAATGAGCAATCGCTTGCAATAATGTGTAAGGCAACAGAGGTGTTAGCAGTTATATTTGTTTCAGGGCTGTCTAGAGAAGAGCATCTATTTTTCCTTAAGTATTTGTTATGAGAACTGAGTTATTCCAGGTGATTGGAGACCCTTTTCTTTTTTTCCTGGAGTTATTCTGTATGTGACCTGGGCCCACGGCTCACAGGGCCAACACTAATCTTCCAGTTTATGGAAGAGGCAATAGATATGCTGCAAAAACATAAGGAGGGTAGTTATGATAACCAGCACAAGTATCATTCAGTGATAACATCATCTTTTTCAAGAGAATTTAACTATCTCAGGTATCATAGAGTCATAGAAATGTCTGGGTTGGAAGGGACCTCCAGAGGTCATCTAGTCCAACCCCCCTGCTGAAAGCAGGGACATCCTCAACTAGAACAGGTTGCTCAGAGCCTCATCAAGCCTCACCTTGAATGTCTCCAGGGATGGGGCCTCCCTGAGCAACCTGTTCCAGAGTTCTACCACCCACATGGTAAAGAACTTCTTCCTTACATCCAATCTAAATCCACTCTTTTGTAATTTAAAGCCATTGTCCCCCATCCTTTCACTCCAAGCCTTTGCAAACAAGCCCTCTCCAGTCTGTTTATAAGCTCCCTTCAGGTACTGGAAGGTCACTATTCAGTCTCCCTGGAGCCTTCTTTTCTCCAGGTTGAACAATCCCAGCTCCCTCAGCCTGTCCTCATAGGAGAGGTGTTTTAGCCCCCTGATCATCCTTGTGGCCCTCCACTGGACCTGCTCCATCAGCTCCATGACCTTCCTGTGCTGAGGGCTTCAGAGATGGATGCAGTATTCCAGGTGAGGTCTGACCAGAGCAGAGCAGAACAGCAGAATCACCTCTTGTTCTGCTGGCCACACTTCTTTTGATGCAGCCCAGGATGCGATTGGCCTTCTGGGCTGCAAGCACACACTGGCTGCTCATGTTTAGCTTCTCGTCTACCAGCACCCCCAAGTCCTTTTCTGGAGGACTGCCCTCTATTCACTCTTCCCCAAGCTTGTATTGACAGTGGGGATTGTTCCAGCTGACATTTACCACAGAGTCAAAACACAAGCAGTTACTGCAAAGTAGTGGACACAGGACAAATCCTTACCCTACCTTGACTCCTGACAGTGCTTTGATGCAGCCAGGCCTTCAGATCTCAGACTGAGCTGATGAGAACAGCAAGTAGCACAAGCAACTTATTTGACTCTAACTTCATGATCTTGCCTGGTTTGAGGCACAGTCCCTTAGTGAAAATACATTAAGTACTTCTGCACTTGAATGTAAACATGCAGCTAACACTGTGTAAAAGCCCTAAATACCAGTGCTAGACTAAGATCAACGCTGCGAATTAGGAAACTTTACCTAAACCAAAGAGTTTTCCCAAAATAAATCATCTGGATTACTTTTAGCCACGCTGCAGTGTACTACAATAAGAGTTGGATGCATGAACTGATTTTCTTGTTGAGGCTATATATCTGGATCCTCAGTATTCCTAAGGACCTAGAAATGAGACACCAGGAGAAAGAATACACTTCTTCAGAAAAGACACACTACCTGGGTAGGCAGGTCAGCAGAACTCAGTATGCCAGTGACAAAGAAACTATAGCACAGAGCAGATTTCAGAATCTAGACAGATAGGCTGTAGCACTTCCACGCCATCTCACCAGAAAACAGCATTTTTGCAAAGGCAATGACTAGAGCAATAGAAAATGTGAGAAAGGGAAGGCAACATCTAGGGGCATGGTAGGGTGCCACATTCTGTATATCTTGAGCAAATCTGTACACATTTGTGTTGCAAATTTGAAAGAGAAACTTGCAGACTTCAGAGAAGAGAGGATAATATCAAATTGCATTTATTTTCAACACCGCTATAACAATCAACAAACAGATCTACAAGCCACCTGAATGACTGTGAAATTTCTTCTGTATGAAAATTCTTCTGAATGTTCTGCACAACACCAGCCTGTGGTGAGCTGGTCATCAGCTGTCATGAAGGTGTTAACTTGAATTCATTACCATTCTTTCTGCAGAAGTGGAGACTGAGGGATGAAAGAACCATGGAAAAAGGGGTCTTGAAGTGATATCAAAGAGACATAGTCATTTCCAGAATAGGAGGGTGGGCTAACCAGCCTCTGGCATGTAAGAAGGTCCATTAGGACTACGGAAAGGATAATAAAGAAGATAATTTAAAAAAAAAAAAAAAAAGTGTTAGGTTGCATTTGTAAGATTTCTTTGGTTTTGTGTTTTGGGGTTTTTTTGTTTTTATTTTTTTTAATGACAGCCAGCAAGTCTTGGTTTTGGGAAAACTAGAGCAGTTTGATGAGAGTCCAAAACTTCACTAAGATGACAAAAACATCTTGCTTGTCTTTTTTGAAACAGAATGCATTTCTCAGACAGCCCTGGCATGACACTAGTTTGTGCCAGCTATGAAAATGGCCAAAGATCAGTAGGGTCCAGGTTCAGGATCAGTGTCCCAGCAGCCAATGAACTTGTGCATCCATCAATGTGTTATTCAAGTTCCTCCTTGCCAGCAATGAGACAGACTGAGAAAACAACATGAAAAACTATTGTGTCTGCAGTACACAAAGGAATATAGTAGCTGCAAATCTACCTGAAAAGACATTCTAAGATGGAAAACCTGGATGGTGAGTTTATACTGGCTAGGCATTATCTTTCACTTATGTCTAAATCAAACACCATTGCTGTGAAGTTGAAAACTTAAGGGTAGTGGAGAGCATATTGAATTTTTCCTTCCCAAAACAGATTTGGAAACACAAAATAAGAAAACTATCCTTAAAAAAAAAAAAAAAAAAAGTTTATTTTAACACTTTTCCTTCTGCTTAGAAGGCTGTCATCACCATCCCTCCTAGCCCTCTGTGTAAGGGCATGCATGTCTCAAAAGCAAACTCGGATTAAAGCTGAGAAAATAAATGTCCTTCAAAGACTGCAAGTAGTTTGCCATGATATCAAACTACATTTTACTTTATTGGACTCCAACATAAGTGCCACCAACCCCTACAGCTTTTTACAAGAGACAAGGAGTTCACACATCTAAAGAAGTATCTATAAAGCTGAATTATCTACTTTGTGTGTGTTGATGTACAGGAGAAAAAAAAATAAAATTCCTTGACCAGTTCAATAGCAACATTACTTCAGTAGCATTTGGCTATAAGGGACTGGATTCAGTATAGCTGCTGTAATTAAGCATCAAGCATGATAAGAACATCAAGAAATTTAAGTTACTTTCAACCCTGAGCACCCTAAAGTTTCTGTTTCAAGTCTGAAATAAGGCACAGGGAAAGAAGGCTTTCCCAAAGGCACATTCCTATTTACACTGTCTGTTTCCAGAACACTGAACAGAAGTGAAAGACAACAGAGCCACTGTGGGCAAAATGCTTCACAAACAGCTGAGTGCCAGACTCTAAATTAGAGTGTAACCAAGAGGAGTCTTTCCGAGTCTGCCTTTTATCTTTTTACTAATCTTTTTACTCCCTTCCCCTGCAGATGAAAGGGAAAATATTATATTATCTTTCTGGATTTTGATTTGTTGTGTTTTGGTGTTTGGTTTTTTTTAAATGTAACATCTTATTGATTCTTTGCCTACCCAATGTTACTGCCTTAAGCTGCTGGTTCAGCTGCTCTTCATCCCTGGGGTTTCCTGTCAGGGCTCTGCTGCCCATGAGTGTCCTCTGCTGGCTCTACTGCCTCAGGGACTGCATCCCAGCCTGTGGTCAACCCACTGGGAAAAGCCACCTGGCACATGTTTAATATCCTCATCTCATGGCCGACAGGTTAAAAAGCATTTTGATTGTATCCCATTAGGGAATATAAGAAACAATGGAGATGTATCCAGCAGAGAAAGAACAGTCGTGCAGAGAAACAAGGGACAGACAAGTGCCGTGATTCCTACTGTTGGGCATGTGGATTTTATTTTATAGAGGGTGCACTGAAGTGAATCAAGGTGTTCGTGCTGGGATCTGAGCAGCAAGGGCAACAGCTGCAGGATGCTCAGAGAAAGCATGCAGAGATCTCCATGGGAGATCTCAGATGGTTGGGTTGTCTAGTTTTGAGGAAAAAAAAAAAAAACAGCTGAGACTTGATACAAATATGCATGTGGGAGCAGAATTAAGTCAAAACTCTTTCACTCTTATGGTACCTTGCACACCAAGAGGTGAAATTATGTGGTTTTAAATATATGTAGATATTTTAAGCCATAGATTAGCAGGAGAACTTGATACCACAAAACACTGAGAAAGGGCACTAGGTTCAACCACCTGCATTGCTCAAGCAGATTACTTCAGAGTTTGCTCATGCACAAAGAAGAACAGCAGCTACCACAGCCAAATGTGAAAAGTCGTCTGTCTTTGTGGCCTCCTCCTTCACTCTCTTGGTGTACTCCCTCACACCAATACCTCCTACCTTGACCACTTGCCTGCTACTTCTATGCTGGGACTCACCTCAGATCTCCACCAACTTTTCTCATCTTTCTCACCCTAGGACAAGGACATCCTCTCATCTACCTACCACCAAGCATATTAGATGATCTATGAGGTTGGTTGTGTCCAGGTCCTGACCTGAGCTGCAGAAGAAGCAGGTTCCCACACACAGAAGGGGTTTCCCATGCCCAGAGGAATGAGTGCCACAACCTGGGAGACCATTTCAATAACTAGCAGCACCTCTTTGGAAATGGAGGGTATCAGCAGCTCTCATCACAGATTGTAACTATTCTCTGTTCCACAATACCTAAGAACATTCAGACCATTTAAAATGACAGAAACACTCTCTGTTCAGAAAACACAACCTTTTAGGGACTGGTTCTGCTTTGACTGGGAGCTCTGCCAAGGATTTCAGCTGGAGGAGGAATGAGGCCCTTCATTTCAGTTAGTTAAAGCAAAACAACACAAACAGCATCACAAATGCCCATCTGGGACATTTGCGGGCAGGGAATTCTGCTCTTATCTACCTCCTCCTCAGAATACAATTAAATATTTGGGCTTTCTTTTTCTGCCTGTCTTTGTTGCATTAAATTTTGAAAGCTCACAGTCTCTAAAGTCACTGATAAAAGCTGCCCCTCACCCCCCCCACCCCTATTGGACATGTGAACCAGAGCTGAAAGCTTATGCCAGTCTTTTCCCTGACTGGAAATAAAAGTGCCAAGAAGAAAATCCAGACATTTCTTGGGAAGACCATACATCCCACATCCTGTAGAGGAAGGCAATGAGGAAGCTACTTGAGTAATCTCACTCTCTGATCTGCCTGTGCAGGTGATTTAGCACTTCTGAAATTGGAAGTGGATTGCCAAAATGTCTACCACATAAGAAAAGAGTGAAGGGGGGAAAAGAGAAGACCCAAACCAGCATATTTGGCAAGCACATTGCGAAAACTGCTAGTACATGCTGTGGTCCCATACCCAGTAGGCTGTGTTTACCTCATTTGTTTAACGTAGGTGAACCTAGCCAGGATGTTTTCTTTAGTCGTGGGCAGTGTGACAAGAATGGGACATCCAAATAAGGTCACTCAGGATGTGTTTAACAACACCGGGTAAAGTCTGTGGCAGAGGCTCCTGCACACACATACACACAGAGCATCCACTGTACATATCGTTGCCTTAGTGCGTCATTATTCCTAGAATAACTTCTGGAGAGGCACTCCACCCTTGTGTTTCCAACACTGACGATGTTATTGTCCCAGAGCCAGTTATTACAGTGATTTTAAGGAAAGAGAGGCAGAGGGAAGGGGCCCTGATTTTTCTGACCTCTTTGAAGAGACGCAGTGCAAAGAAAATTGTTAAAAGCAGAGGTGGTTTCAAATCTGTCAGCCCAAACTCCTTTGTGATCTTTGAAAGAGCAGAGAGCAAGAGGCTTCCTGAGGCCATCCCAAATACCCAGATTGCAGAGTTCTGCAAAAGGACAAGCCACACACCTGTTTAAATATAAGTCAATATACTTTATTAAGCAACAGTGCTACAGGTGCTCCTACATGTTGAAAGGTAGTCCAGCACTGTGAGGGAACGTGTGTTTTCACTCGTAGGAGAATTCTGGAAAGCAACTCCATTATATTGAGTAGGAAAATCCTGTTTTTTAACCTGCAAATTTTTGATGGTGAATAAAGTGCTTTCAAGGGGTCTGCAAATCACTTGTAGTAAGTTACATTTGTTGTAAAAAAGTTTACCTTTCCCTTTTAAGTCCTCTGCAGTTGACTGAAGACATACTTTGCTAGCAGCAGGGCAAGGGATGACATACAGTTGCTGAGATCAGGGGTTTACATATTTGAAATGGGAAGTTTTGATCAAGAAATGACCTAAGGCTGAAACTCAAAGCAGCCCAAATGGGGAAAAGTTGGATCCTAGGCTGATCCCGTGAGCCTAATTCAGTTCCTTCTGTGTACATTTTTGAGTATAATTTGCAGTTAAATTATCATATTTAAATACATTACAAATTTTTCTGCCGAACATCTACTTTGTGCAACACAGGAAGTTATTATGTCCATTTACAGGCATTGTTTTGTGTCCCATTCGCTGCGTATCCTGAGCTAGCACCCTTAGCGCACACCGTACCAGTGAGGCACATGCATCACAGGCACTACAGTTGAGGCACCTGGCCCAGCTGAGCACCCAGACTAACTACCTTACCCAGCCCTTAGCTGCCTCTGATTCAAGGAGGGAGCAGGAACAGGCCTGGGATGAAGGCATGGCAGAGAGAGGGAGGGGAATGAGACCCACTGAGGGGCAGAGCATCTGTGATTTTTTTCAAATACATTTTGTCCAAAAGCTGTCTTACCCTTTCAGCCTTGCTCTGAAGTGAGAATGTCTTCACTTTACCTCAGTGGTTCCTGACATCCACCATGGGTGGCACCTCCAGGCTGTCTCGCAGCTGCCTTTGCAGGATGCTTCCAAGGAAATCCCTGCAACCACTGTGGCACCTGATACTGGCTGTGTAACATCACAGAATCAACATGGTTGGAAAAGACCTTTAAGATCCTCAAGTCCAATCATTATCTACTCTACCAGGGTCACTACTACACCATATCCTTGAGCACTCTATCTAGATGGCTTTTAAATACATCCAGGCATGGGGATTCAACCACTTCCCTTGGCAGCCTGTTCCAGTCTTTGATAACCTTTTTGGTGTAGAATTTTTCCCTAATGTCCAACCTAAACCTCCCCTTGGTATAACTTGATGCCATTTCCTCTTGTCCTATCAGTTATGACTTGTGAGAAGAGACCAACACCCACCTCTCTACAACATCCTTTTATGTAGCTGTAGAGAGTGATAAGTTATCCCCTCAGCCTCCTTTTCTCCAGGCTAAACAACCCCAGCTCCCTCAGCTGCTCCTCATAAGAGTTTTTATGAAGACCCTCCAACTGCTTCATTGCCCTTCTCTGGACCTGCTCCAGCACCTCACCCAAAACTGAACAAATTACTTGAGGTGCAGCCTCACCAGTGCCGAATACAGGGAAACAATCACTTCTCTAGCCCTCCTGGTTGCACTATTCCTGATACAAGCCAGGATGCCTTTGGCCTTCTTGGTCACCTGGGCACACTGCTGGCCCATGTTCAGCCGACTGCTGATCAACACCCCGACGTCCCTTTCTGCTGAGCAGCTTTCCAGCCACTCCTCCCCAAGTCTGTAGCATTGCCTGGGATTGTTGTGGCCCAAATGTGAGACTTGGCCTTGCTGAAGCTCATATGATTGGCCTCAGCCCATCGATCCAGCCAGTCCAAGTCCCTTCATTCCTGCAATGAGAAGTGGAAAATGTGGCCATCCTGACATAGAAACAACCGTGTTCAAGTCCTGAGGAATAGGTCAGACCTGCTTTTTCCCACCAGCATGTCTCAGGCTCCAGATATGCTCACACTGCTGTTTTCACAGCACATACTTTCCCTCCCATCTGCTTAAAAATGTATGGACCTCATAGGAGGGATTAACCTAATTTTCATATTTTAACACAATTTATCACTACCTTGATTATCCGTTTGGACTAAGGTAGGAATTAAAGAAGAACATCAGTTTTGAGTTTGCTGGAATGTTCTTCATCTCCAAATTCAGTTCCAGTTCTTTTTTATTTTTTATAAAGAAAGCAAAATCTGTTAAGACTCTAAAGATAATTCTTTACTGAGAGCTGAAAAAAAGCTTTTTCGATTCGTCAAATGTAACAATATAGAGATCTAAAAAAGCAATATTGACATATGTAATAAATATTCAGAAATAAATATGCAGAAATATTGTTATTACTGATGCAAAAGTGTAATGATACAAGAGGAGAAATGCTGTCATCACATCTATTAGTCTAACAGACACAGCTGAAGAAGTACACAAGCTTTCATGCTCCCAGTTACTTCAGAAGCAGCTAAATGGGTAGGAGAAAGTAAGTGAGCTATCAACAGAAGGAATAAATGTATCAGCCTGAAATAGAAAATAAATGGATAGTTAAAAAAGAAAATAATCACATGCAATGGCCATTTATAGGTTTAGAGAAAAAAAAAAAAAGTTCTATGAAAAAGCAAAATTTGCATCATCATCCTCACAAGCAGAGATTTAATGTAAATTTGCTTTAGCCCAGCAGCTTAAACAGAACTCAGCAGCGTCTGGAGTTTTACTGACCCTATGGGAAACTTTTGAATATGTCAGACAATGTAAGCATGTGAAAGTAGTCTTTGCTTCTTTGACATCTGAAAAAATGAAACAGCTGTTCACAACTGTCATGTGCTAAATTGGGGTTTGAAAAAATTTTTCAAACATCTGAGAACTTTTTCTTCTGCAGTTAAGACACGGAAGAGAGATAAGATCAGATCAGCACATAATGGCAAACGTAGAAAAACTTCTTTATGAACATGAAATATCAAACCAGAAAAACTGCATTCAGAAAACAATCACAAAAAATTCCAGTAAGTGCCCCTCACAGAAACTTTTGCAGCTGCTTCTGAGGTTCTACATATTTGCATTTCCATGGTAGTCTAATGAAAGGAAGCAAAAGAAAAACAAAACAAAACACCACCACCACCACAACAACAAAAACCCCAACAAACCCAAACATTTGGGTTAATACCAGAGTGAAAAATATTTGGTGGATAATTTCAACAATAAATAGATACATCTTAAAAAGAAATAAATAAGAGAGAAAAAGAGGAGAGGAGAGGAGAGGAGAGGAGAGGAGAGGAGAGGAGAGGAGAGGAGAGGAGGGGAGAGGAGAGGAGAGGAG
>JANIJG010009840.1:0-43330 GCA_024611175.1 Megaceryle torquata
ACTTTGAGGCGATTTTAATGCTTTTTTTTTCTTTCTTTTTTTTTTTTTTTTTTTTTTTTTTTTTTTTTTTTTTTTTGTGGGTAGGACAATGTTTGGTAGCACTTGGCCTGAGGATATAGATATGTCTGGGGCTCAGGCAGAATGGGCCTTTAAACAGTTGTGATAATTAAATGCCTACTAATTTAAGATGCACCTGAGCAGTGGCCTGTGGATTTGAAATCTGGGGTTATGTCCTGAAGTGCTAGCACGGTGCAGAAACTCCCTTTGTGGATCTTGTCCCAGACATCTTTGAAAATCTTGCAAAGTGCCTAAAGCTCTTCAGCAATATTGTACTTGGGTTTAGTTTGAAGCTTTGAAACTCATTTAATGAAAAAATAAATGCCTTAGGGGAAAGACAATTTACTAACCAGTCCGATATGCTCATGTACATTCTTTGTGCAAGAGTGATATTAATCCAAAATAGTGTTTTATTTTAAAGAAACACATGTGTTTAAATGTCTTACACAATTACATTATTTTCAGCTATCGGTTGTTAAATATCTTTAATATAATTATTGATCCAGCCAAATTACCAACAATAAAAGTTTAACTTAAATGGCAAGGGATTCAAGACCACTGAAGTAACTTCTATGTATTTTAGTTTCTTAGATCCTATCTAAGTATAATAATGCAATGTTCAGCCTTGAATAGCTTTGTCAAGAAGAGCTCCTATTAGCAGAGTTCCCCTGCTGTAAGAAATTGGTCACAGTGGGAGGTGGATTAGATCTAAAATGGAAGGGTCTTCCATCTTTGTAAGACACCAAACCCTGTCACTGTTTTTTTCTGTAATATGGAAGACAGAAGAGGTAGAACTCGATGGTAATTTTGCACGAGAAGGAACTCGCCTATATATACATTACCAAGGCAGCAAGTAAAGCTGTAGGGTATTCTTTTCAGTAATTGAATTAGTTGTGTGATAATAGCAACAAAAATAACTTTAACAGTATTCCAACAGAGCCAAAAGCCATAATCTTTAAGCCATATTGAGTCAAAATGTTTAGCAGAAGAGTGTTTCTCTTTTTCACAGCTTTGATAAGCAAACAAATTGACAAAGACTGGAATGGGAACCAGGTAGAATGATCTGTTCACGATTGTAAACCAAATCAGTGACACAAACCAGGAATAAGACAGACAGTCTCTGGCTCACAGACTTCTTTCTACATTGTCCATCGTAATAGCATAAAATGAATAAAATTAACTAGTGGAATGCAGTTAGCATTTGTAGGATCATCATCAGCAAATTATGCATGCATTTTTGTCTACTATTAGCTACTTATTCTAAATGTAAAAACACTTTCATCTGCTTAATGGTGGAAACTTTATTCTGTGTTATATGAAGCACTGAAAATAAGCTTATGCTAAGGGCTGCTCTCAGCTGGTTAGATCAAAGGCCACATTCATAGAACTCTTAGGTATTTATAAGGTAGTTTCTGAACTCTGATGTCCACCTCTCACTGTTTTTAGCAGAATGTGTCAATAAATGAAGGAGAAAAGTAACTGCAGCAACAAAAGATTGTCACTTACTGATGTAGGGAGAAATGTTCTGTAAGCAGGCAACCAAAAGAAGTGTAGTTTCCTATTGATTTGTATCCTTTGAAGTTTCTGTAGTAGTACTAAACGATTCCAAATCCCCTTATGTTCCCATATTATCTTTTCTTTCTCTTCCCTCCAGGCTCAACTAAAGCTATGCATTAGCTGATTAGGAAGCTGGTTGGTGACGAGCAAAATGCATGATAAAAAGTTTACTTAACCTTTACCTCAATGAAAGCTGATATTGATGTTTATTTCCCATACTTAGTCAACAATTTAGACTTTTGAAGTTGTCACGTGGATAGGGTAAAGAAATTTGGCAGAGAATAACCCCCTTGCATTCCAACTGGTCCTCAGATATCAGAGGGGCTAGGGATGACTGGGCTTAGATTCCGAGTGATGTCCAATTTGGCACCATTAGTCTGGTCACGTTCAGTCTGTCCGAACTCCCACGGCTCTGGGTTTGCCAGCAGTGCACTGCACTCCCTTCTTCCAGTTGCACTTCACGGTCTCACACAGCCAGTGAGGAGCTGATGGTGCCCGAGGAGGGACCTTTGGCAACTGGCAGCATGATTAGTGCGGCTTATTAAGAGCAACAGAGATACAAGTTCTTGTAGATTGACGGTGATAAATTCACTGTCTGCAAAGCACAAATAGGTACCAAATGTGTTAAATTAAAGAGCAGCTTGGTAAAGTTTCTAAGCTTCCTGGGAATATACTTGGGAAGTTCGGATCTTACCCAAAGGCATCCCTATGGGGGGGAAGCGAGGTTCAGCGCATCGACTGATGGAGGAGTCAGATCAGCGATAGTATCTGCCCTGACTTGTCCATGATGATGTCTTCCCTGCCATCTCCTCTTACTTAAACCATTTTTAGAATCATTTTTTATCTTCAAGGTGGAGCTTGAGTGACTCTAGTCATAAATGACTTTATTATGATTGGTGTAAATTTCTCTTACTTTGCTTTTACAAACTCAGTGAGGGGGTGGTTGCACTTTGGGGTGGAGGTGTGTTTTGGTACATTACGATGAGCAAAGTTTGTACAAAGGACAGTACTTTGTCAAAAACCACATCAAACAGGCACCTTATCAGTCCTGTAGTACCACTAAATTCCCATCTCTGACATAATCTCACAGGGCCTGGCCGTGGAATCTTCACTCCACTCCATCCCCCGTGCTGTGTGCAAGCGGGGTTGTCTTGGGAACTGTTGTGAAATGGATTCCTTGCATACCAGCTGCGCTTTACCCTGAAAGTTTCTCTGATGCTCTACCTTTCCTTAATGTGTGAACAGTGCTGCACCTTTAATATGATTTTAATTTTTAAGTCACCTCCAGTCATTATTCCACAGAAGTGTGGCACTGTGACTTTAATCCCTCTGTCAAACTCAACTAAAATTTCCCAGTGGGTTCAAAAGTTATTGGAGACCATTGATTAGATGTCTAACCAAGTAATGCAATCACATCACAATTATTTCTTTAGGAAAATTTGACAGAAAATATATTTAACAGATCTTGGTTTATTTTAGCATATTCACATTTTATTTCTTGTTTTGATTTTGCAAATGTGAATCACAAATATGTGGTGATTATTATGCTCATGGAAGAGTTTGGTTTTGTCTTATTCATGCACTGGGAGATCAATGTGGTTTTGGTTTTGCAAACTAATATCGGGTGAGTCAAAACCAGTTGCTATATTACACAAAACACTAAAGTCTAATTAACTCATAATTACTGAAAAAACGATGAAATAACTGAATAACTTCATTTTGTAGAGACAATGGCTTAACTGTATTAAATGTATCTTGAACAGTTAAGTAATCAAGAATGAAAAGCAGTTTTTCATCTCAGTTTTCTGTTTATTATTTAAAATTAAATAATAATTAAATAAACCTTTGTCCAAAATATGGATCAACTATTTTCTTTGGTTCTTTAATTTTCATTCCTTTTTTGGATGTCTGGGATTTATCTCAGGACCAAATGTGCTAAAATAACAAGGGAATGATATTTGACTGGTATTCAAGCCTGAGCCTTTACAAGAATGCTGCATGGCAGTTCCAGCCCAAATTTGCCAAAATTTGACACGTACTGGTCTCATGTTCTAAAAAAAATATGTAAAATGATGGGGGGAACGGGACAGGGGGTGGAATTTAATGGAAGCGGCATTGCGAAATATAACTGCTTTTGTAAAAATATATGATTTCACAGAACAGGAAAATGGGGAGTGAGTACAATGTCATATTTACTAGAAATAGACCTACTTGTCAGAGAAATGCTCTGTCAAGGAAGAGTTACAAAATTAGAGTAGATGAAGCACCGAGGAAAGTAT
The DNA here is from genome assembly GCA_024611175.1 of Megaceryle torquata. Taxonomy (NCBI): domain Eukaryota; kingdom Metazoa; phylum Chordata; class Aves; order Coraciiformes; family Cerylidae; genus Megaceryle; species Megaceryle torquata. The sequence goes on from JANIJG010009840.1 coordinate 3,894, forward strand.
TACAGGAAACAATACTATATTAGCAGAAAGGACAAGATGATCTACCCAGTGGACATTTCTAATTGTTACAATTCAAATCAAAGTCTGCTTTAACTGGGAATGTTTGGAGTCATTGTGTTCCTTTGAACAAGACAGAGATGCTGCCAATTATGCCATTTATCCTTTCACTGAAAAACTGTAGAACTTTCTTTGATATTTTTGAAGAGTAAGACACATATTTCTCCATGCAAGACTTCATTTATTTTTTAGGTGAAAGGAAAGAAAGAAACAGTGTGGAAGAGATAAATTTCTGCTCATTTACACTGTATCTCTCAAAGGTGCAGGCAGGGCAGGGAGACCCAGGAGAACAAATTCAGAAATAAGAGGTGGAATCGACATGAACATTAGTAGCTGGTCCTGAACCTGCATAGGAGGGTTTAATTCTTGACAAAGCTTTTCTCATTTAAATGCTCTTATCACTGAAGAAATGAGCTGGCCAGGCTCTGCAATAAGAAGTTTTAAATAGTGATCTAAGAACTCGCTCCCATCTAAAGCCCTGTGCAACTGGCCCTTCTTTATCCTCATACTGTATTGCAACAAACCTGGTAGCATCCCCCTGGCCACAGCTCCCTAAGGCTCCCGTCCTTATGTTCTCACTTGCAGAGCAGATCCTGGCAGGGGCTGCATAGCTTGCACAGCTTGCTGGGTTCATAGAAGCTGCTTTCTCACACAGCAACAGATTAACTCCAGTTTCTTCACTCTGCAGTAACTGCTCATGTGCAGGATCTTGTGAGGAGGTACCTGTCAACTAACTATCGCTGTCCATATGTCAGGGATCTAAAGTGAGTCATTCTGGCTGACACTATAATCCCTAAAGATACAGACACCAGCAAAGGACAGTTCACCCCATTTACCCCAAGTAAGTGTTTAAATGGAGTGAACTGGCCTCAGAATGCGAACACCTATGATCCTCTGACTGTAGAAGAAATATCTACATCTGTCTGTTTCAATCTCCACCTCCAATTCTATCTCTACCTCTATCATCTCTATAACAGAATTAAAAGATACAAAACACTTTTGGAAAATGAAAAAAATACCTGAGATAAATCTGAGCTTCATTCCCATATCCTGCCTTCCATGTAAGATATTTTGAGATCACTATAGTAACAGATGGGTCAAAATGGGAATTCAGAAATCCTGGTAGAGCAGGTTGGAAGCCTTGTTTTACCTCTTCTCTGCACCATATGGGAAAAGGTTCACGTACTTTCTTGGGCATGTAACAGCACAGGGAGTGGCATACTGGAGAAACTGGACCATTTCCACCACTTCATGCAACACTTTCTAGCAACTGTATTGAAAAAAACTTTCTAAAGGGCAAAATGGTAGTGAAAATTAGTTTTGCTTCCCGACAGTATTGTATGGAAAAGGAAATAGTTACTATGTCCTCTCCAGAAATGTCTGTGCAGGAGGACATGGAGCAGTGAACTAGGAAATGAAAAATGGGAGTACAGAAATTAGATTAGCAGGGCAAAGATATTCTAATCACAAAGAGATCTTTTACTTGTAAAGTAAAGGCACTGCTGAAGCCTTAATAAAGGCTGAAGTAAACTTGACCAGTCTGTTGGCCACAGACATGCTAATAAAAACCTAAAAGTCTCATGTTAGCAATCAAGAGACTGTAATTTGCAGTACAAAATAAATTCATGAAATCATTATGAAACTTCAAAACAAGATCTCATTCAGAGTCTCCAAATTGCCTTCAATAACTTTATTTCCTTTACAAGGGATAGAAAACTGTAAGGCATTGAAGCAGAATAAAAATGATGAAGGTTTTTCAATGGACTCATTGTAGGAATAAAGAAAATAAACTATCAAACTGGCCTTTATTGTCAAGGTAAAGAGCAATTTCTGTGCTGGATGTTTCTACCCTGATTTGTGAGACACACTGTCTCCATGTAAAGTTTATATCTATATCCTATTCACATTTTGGTCCTCAATGAAGCAAGAAAAAATAGGTTAAAATAACTGGGAATTATTCTCAAAAAATTATGTCACCATTACCTCAGAGTAAATGTGTCTTTAGGTTTTTGTTGCTCCTTAAATAGCTTTTTTGTACTGCTGGAGTTTAAGCACTGCTGGAACTCTGTCAATTCTTGACCTTTTTTTTTTTTTTTCTTGCCTAAGTAAGGAAAACTCCCAGCTGATTGTAAGAGTGCTCTGTTGCCATCACAAAAGACCCTCTTCTTTGGGAGAAAAGCTGAATTTCCGGTGTGAGCTCATCAGGTTCAAGAAAAGGAGAAGAAAATGCTTTTAAAAAAATAACTGAAACAGACAGCAGAACAGGAATGGGTGATTATCTGGCACACAGTCAGATCGTCAGTCATGGCAAGGCACGAGGAACATTGGCTCTGCAGCTGCAGGCTGAAAAAAATCGGTGAGACTAAACAGTGAGCATTTATCAACAACTGGAAGCATTTAGACAAAGCAACTAATTTTTCATTGTCCTCCTTTATAATCAGTTTTTTTGCTACATTTTTTTCTTCAGTCAGAAAGGCAATTAGCACATATAGTTCTCATCAGTCCTTCTGAGAGCTTTCTCTCCTTTCCTGGATTGACAAAGTAGAACTGAATGTACACAAGAAGGTTTTGGCCTGATTAAAAGATCTGAGGGCAAGACAGTCTGCATAATTTATTTATTTTTGATGGGATAAAGCCAGCACTGTTGCAAAGGAGCTGGATCCTGGTGACAACAAAGAGGTTGTTCCTCCTCTGTTACGCTCTATACACAAAGTATTCTGACTGTAAAATAGTCAAGCCTTCAGAAGTTTAGGGCCTTGTCCAAATAATACTTGGCCCCATTCAGCTGCTGCAGGCTATATTGCTGTGACAGATTGAGGCAGAGTTCACAGACTGGTCTCTTTTCCATGGAAATTCAGTTTACTGACATGAGAAACATCACAAAGCTGACAGAGGCAAAAAGTGGGGACAGATGTACCCCAGGCTCACCTTGAGGGACAGATTTGCCTCTTACTGCTGCAGCTTCTCAGAAGGAGGTGGTAAAATATTGGGGTAGAAAAAAGCACGTGACTGTTGGAAAGCACGTTCTCAGTAGTGGGATGTTGATACTACAACAAAATGTTTTGGTTTTGCTCTTATAAAGAGTATAAAGTCACAGAGAGGTTCTCACTCTTATCATAGGATACACCTTGTCTTACACCTTTCAAAATGGCTAATTATTTCCTTTGGTATGTGGGCTGTGCAGGTACAATCCATCCCTATGTTCACCATGCAACAGAGGGTATTTTCTTCACCAATTCAGAAACTGCACAGATAACACAGAAGCAAAATGTTTTTAAAAATGTTGTACCACTTGCTTTCAATACAGAGAGAAAGCTCTAAATACGTGTGAGTATATCTTAGGCAAGAGGATATGTTGATTGGAGGGATAGCCATCATTGGCAATATGCTTTTTCAGGCCTTTAAAATAAGATTAGATAAACATACAAAAAAATGTATGGCAGAAAGCAAGTTTTCCCTAAGGGAAAAGGGACTGGATGTACTAACCTTTCTTAATCTCATGTGAGATACATCAGCTGAGGATTTGGCCCTTCATTTCTACTAATTATATATAACTCATTGCATGGAGAAGTAACTAGGTGGCAGTAATCACTCAGTGATCTCAGATGATCTCATCATAAACCTTACAAGTTTTCTTGTTGGATTAAATTTGGGGAGGGGAAAGATGAACAAGTTTCAGCTCTTAAAATAATATTTTGTCTTAACTACACTTTGCAGCAGCTAATATAGCAGATTTATGGCTACCACAAAGAAAGCATTCACAGATCCTGATTCATTGCTGACATTGCATATGCACATAGCCTTTATCTCTATGCACTATGAAGAGCTGCTGAATTTAGAGAACTTTATATTTAGTTCCCAGACTTTTAACCGAGTGCAGAACATTATCTACTGTTGCATCACCCTCATTGGTATATCAGCATTCAGCTGTGTTCCCACTTAAGAATGTATGGATAGAGAAAATAGGAGGAAAGAGAAGGAGTTCTGATGGGACTGAGAAAGGATAATTAAAAAAAATTACAACCTTCTGTATGTCAAAACAAGCCTGTTTCTCCTCAAAAGTATTTATTTTGAAATTACTATAGACATGAAGATTTTGTTCAAATCTGTGGCAGTAGCAGCAACTGGGAGGACATGAATAATAATAAAAAAAAAGTAAACTGTAAATGCTTAGTGAGTGTGCAGCTCCCAGGAAAGAGGCACAAATGGAAATAAAAATTTGTGACATCACTTTTGGTGGGAAGGTAGACGGTGTCTGACTGTAAAAACTCTAGGGTTTGTTTGTCCCTTAGTCTTGAGTTTCCTTTTGAATTTTAGGAGATTGACAGCAATTGCAGGCATATTTAAGAATGCTTTTAGTTATATGATTTTTTTTTTTTTAGTTTTTCCTAATTGTGACCTAATGTGGTTCAGTCAATATTTGTTTATTCTGGGACTAGACATATTCTCAGAAGGCATGTGTGAGTTCATGCTACAACGTTCTTACTAATTCTGTGGTGATGCTTAAGAATGTATAACTTGGCAGGTATGAAAACAGAAAATACCAACACAGTTCACCAGATATAAAGATGGGCAAACATTCACATTCCTCTGAAGGAATGAGAAAAAACCTATGCTGATACGAGGGCAATGACTTATGTTCATGGCCACACATCATATGAATGGAAGGTCATTAATCATGAAAACTCTTAAGTAATTTATGATATATTTTGGAAATGGCTATACCATCTCTGTAATATGAACCAGTGCAATTCATTATTGGTTTTGGAAATAAGTGTACTTTTTGCTCCAAGTTCAATGGTATGGTTCAAGGTTGGTTGTATCTGTACTAAAGAGTAGGAATTTGTGCCAAGTCTTGCTGGTAATGGATTTGACCAAGTTATCTATGGAATGAGCCTCCTCAGAGTTTTGACTCAGAAACAGAAAGAAGATGGGAGAAAATATGTTGGCTCTTTGAGCTGGGAAAAAAAAATCATAGGTATGACTTTACATGGAAGAGGCATTACAACAGCCAGCAGTAGAAACTGAATGCTCACACAATTTGCAGCATTTAAGTGCTTATGACTGATGCTGTTAAAGAATCAACTCTAATATCTAAGTAAATACGTACTAAAATAATTACTATTCCTGGCTAAGTATCCTCTGAATTTTATAATAAACCTCTGGCGTAAAAAGGAAAAGAATCAGAAGTAAAGGCACTTATGAAAGTTCTAAAAACTGAAGGGAAATTATATTGTTAATGTAGCAGATTCTTAAATTAGTGGGTGAATGGATAAAATATTTCTATACAAGGACTGAAAAGTAACAAAGACACCCACATCACTGTAATGCAACTTTCCTCCTCTCACATTATCCTTGGTTGAGTTCATATTTTTCTCATTTTGTCGTAACAAGATCATCAGGAGCTTTCTTTATTCAAAGATAATTTCTTTTTAATTCATCTGTGTTATCTACCTATTTTCCCACTGATTATAAATGAAACAGTGGTTGTGCTTTCACTGATGCTAATGGTAATTGAATAAAGGATCTTCAGATTATTATCAAGAAATAAAAAGGAAAATAAATAAAGATAAATGTTGTATGATAAAGGCTGATTCACTTATTTATCTAAGGCCCCAAATTATGACAGAATTTACAAGAAGTACATCACCATGGTGGTGCAAAACTGAGAGGAAAGACATGAATCTCAGCCAGTGTTAAAGGGAAGGGGGGGTTGGACATGAGGGAAAAGCATGCCCCATTCCTTCTGGCATTGCTTTCTGCTTTACACACAGTGACTTACTTCCTCCAGAGTATACCTGTAAAGTATCAGGTGAATTTGGTTTTACTTCCAGCGTAGTTTACTGCATGCAGTGTAAAACAATGATTTTTGATCCTAATTTTACCAAGGATTTCATATATGACATTTAGCATATGGTTTCATCTTCTTGTTTTCTTGAAATATCTCTGTAACAACCTTCCCTGTCTTGTCTATCAAGTGACCAAGATAATAGAAATCAACACAGTATTTTCTTCCTTCTAATCTTCCTCATTTGTAAAGTGGAACAAATAAAGTTTCTTTACTCATGGGATGTTATATTGTTTAATTGCATTTGAAGTGTTTTGAAACCCACAGATTGTCCATGCTGCAGAAGTGTTAAAACTTTTAATAAAATGTTAGAGGGCTTTATCAGTTATTATCTAGTGAATACTGAAGATCTCTGCTACACTGCTAAAATCTTGAGATTGTATATTAAGTACTTCAAAACCAACCAATTCTTGTTCTAGAATATGCATAATATTATGTATAATATTATGTTAATCTTGCTATCTCCAACTGAGAAATCAAATTATGAGGTTTTTTAAAGCATATTGGAGCATATTTTAAAGCATACCTAGACCCTTACCAGAGAGGGAATTCAGGTAGCTTAAAGGATCAGCATAACAGCTGAAAGCATAGAAAGCCAGGAAATATGAAGACACCTTGTGTCTTCAACTTTCTTTTTTTTTTTTTTAGTATATGCTAAATAAATTGTTCATTCAGTCTTCCACTGTGGTTCATTGATCTCTGATCATTTCTGACCTTGATTTGGTTCTCTACAAATAGTTCTCATCTTTGTAAGAAGCAGCCAAGCATATGCTGTTATGGAAAAAAATAATCTCCTCTAGATAAAATTACAAAATATTTTTCAATTGGCTAATTATTTCAGTCGCAAGTGGTCAATGAATCAGTGAGATTGCTTCTGAACACGTCTTTCTATTTCAATGAGCATGTTGAGGACTCTTCAAATTGTATGGTGCCTTACAATACGAATAAAAGCAATGTTATAACACAGATAAAAGAAATAAAAGTAACCGCATGACAGTGTTTCTGCAAAGATATATTACTGAAGACAAAAACTTTAATAAAATGTTAGGATGAACATATTATTTTGATAGGATTTAAGTATTCCAAAATGTCTCTCATATTAGTCTATTATAGTGGTGACCAAAAGATACTGCAATGAAAAAAAATCTTAATTATAGTCCTTCCACTAATTGCTATTATGTGTTTTAACAGCATTACTCAGTTTGGATTTTTTAATTCCTGAGAATCCCTGCAAGAAAGGAGAAAAAATGGGACCAGATTCTGGAGCTACCTCTATTAGACATTGTTCTTTTCTGGATCTACTTTTTAGTAGTCTGTTGCTACAGCATTCAGATAACCCTAGAGGATCATCCATTTACTGTTAAGATCTCCATAACATCTGCAGGAGTTTGAAGCCAATTTTATTGTCAGGAAATCCTGCCAGAAGACAGAGATATGCAACAAAGCTTAACTTTTCTTCTTGCTCTTTTCTTAATCTAAAATAGACACTGTTCTGACTGAATGCTTAATACCTCTTGTTCTGGAAAAATATTGCTGAGAGTGACATCTTCCCCTCTTCACTCTGACTTGCTGCAAGGGTGCAGGAGAGCAAAAATCTGCTAAATCTTGAAGTCAGCTCACACATTATTTTATGCCCGTATTTTCCTTTTTAAGACTTATTGCTCATTCATGAGTAACTGATGTTTTGCACTAAGTAGAGTTTCCAAGTTGAAAGGGATAAACTCATAGAAGCAAATCAATAAATCACTCAAACTTTCCAACCTTAAAGTCTCCTGCTTTATGTTTGACTAACAGCTAGTTAGCCTGGGAGTTGCTTTGTTTTTAATTCCTTATAATTTGGAAACTTTATTATATGATACTGTATCTTAGAATGAAAAATGTTCTAAAATGGATTGACATCTTCAGGCCTGCAAGGAATAAAATGTACCAGGAAAATCCCAGGATATACTGAATTCTTTTCTTTGGTTATATCTCCAGATGAATTTTCCAGGATGATAAAAATTAGTAAAATACCTAATAATAAAGTTTTTATAGTCTCAGCGTAGCATTAATATATATGAAACCACAGAACTGTTAAACTCAGCTTTCCAAGATCCAGTCAACAGATACTCTGTTAAATTTTTACTTGAGTAACAATTGGAAATGTGTTTGTATACCAAATTTCAAAGCGCTTCTTAAATACGTATCAGCATTTTTCAAAACAAAGAATAGTGCTCGTTCTATTAGAGGTCTAGAAGTTAGTCTTTGAAAAAAGCAGTTGAATAAGTTAATATTTATCATTTCTATGGGAGAAGTGATATCTGAGGAGAGATTTGGAAGAAAAATGGATGAATGCCACTGGCACTAGTATGGAAATGATTTGCAGTTTATTATTCTGATCTCTCTGCACCAAGACTGAAAATGGATAAGTTACTGAGATTCATATATATTATACACAAAACCTCCAAACAAATCCTACCACATTAAAAAAACCCATGAAAATTAAAAAATATAATTCCTGAAATGGAAGAATGTCACTACTTTAGTTCTGTCCCTGTGCGCTTGTATATTACAAAGCAGCCTTAAAATTACATGACCATTCGCTAGTATAGTCACAAGACTTTTGACTTATTTAGTCCATTGAGGAAGGCTGCTAAATTATGGTCTTTATTTTCTCTCTGTGCTGTCTGATATAGCTTTTGCTCCATCTAATTTACTTATCTGGCTCCATACAGTGCACATTCCCTGATTAACTGATTGCTCTCATGGTTCAGGTCACCATCAGTTTGTTTTGATTTTCTTTTTTGTTTACTACTCTTCTGATTTTAGAGCCATCTGCAGAAGTAATAAACATTTACTGTACAAGAAGTATGAAGGTACAAGCCAGCTTTTGAGGTGGTGGTGGGGAAGAACCAGCCTTATCTTAATGGGTGTATTCAAAAAGCCTACTTATGTCCCTTCCTCTGAAAAATACAAGCAGTAAAAATTTGTCTTTCTTATCGTCGATAGGTACTACATCATTGTGATCAGAGCCAGGCTCAGAACCAGAAGAGACTAGATGAATGAACTGTAAATGGAAAACTATTATCTGGAACTATTTTGAACCAGAAACCCCCGGGTCACTTTGTTCAAAAGGATGGTTGGAAGCTTGGTAGTTTGTTGCAGGCATCCCCACACCATTGGTGCAAGTCTCTGCTATCTGTCCTGGAGGAGTGTGGTTTGCTCTCCAGCTGGTTAGCATTTACGCAGCCATCAGCAGGAAGAACTAAGCAGAGATGCAAAGTGTTCCTGTGTAGCTCAGCAGAAAAATGTTCACTGCTCTGCATTCCTTTGGGCTGCTCAGATAAATTCTAATCGACAACCTTTGGCAGCACCAGCCATTGCCTGTGCGTTCATTGCATCACTCAGGAAGAAGATTGAGCTGTATATAATGTTAACAATTAGAAAGGTCAGAAGTATCTTGTGGAGGTACAGTAGTGAGATTACTCTTTGCAAAGAAGGATTATACCCTTTCACCTATTCCCATGAAGTATTTAAGTGATTTGCTTATCAGAATAACAAGGATTTTTTTTTTTTTGGTGGAGTGGGGAAGAAATTAAATGGTATGGAAGAACCTCTATTAATTACTGAATGTGACATTACTGAACTCATGAAAATCAGGATGAAATTTCTTTGTTGGTTTTTATTTTTCCTTGAAATAAAAAATAGGATCCTAGTATGTTATATAGAAACGGAGTAAGTAATAAGTAAGGTTGTCACAAGCACCAAGATGATAAAAAGAACAACCCCTTATATCTTCTGATGATAAAAAGGACAACCCCTTATATCTTCTGAGAGGAAGCATTTTTTGAATGAACCTAAACACTTCTGAAAAACTCTATTTTCTATATCCAAATTTTGTGTAGCAGAAACCTCACTTTTAACAGATGACACAGGAGTTTTAGATCAGCTGTCTGTAAATCAAAGGTCTTCCAAGTATAGTCATGTGCCTGATAAAAAAATTAAATTTCATTAAAAGGTGCTTATATCTTCTGCATATGGGTCACAGAATAAGAAGTGGGAAACCACGTACTTATAAAATTTTATATGTAGGATTTTCATAGGCCATGGAATTATAGTTGGAATAAATATAAGCTCAATGAAAGGAAAAAAAATGGAAATGTGCACAGCAAAGCAATAGAAGGATTTATAAACCAGAGAAATTATTTGAAATATAAGCTACAAATGGGACATTTAGAAATAACTCCAGTCATAAATAGCATTGGAGAGGAGAAGCATTGCATGATATAAGAAATGTTCTTTTTGAAATAGAAGTCTGATTTAGAATGCATCCAAAATGAAATCTGGTATCTCAACAGAACAGAATTGGTAATTGTATTGATTATTACTCCCACTGCTTGAAAGATATTTGACAGAGAGAGGTAAATAAGGTGGGTCACTGACAGCAGCCTGCAGAAAGAGAATCCCTTTCATAGAATAGAATAAATTTATCAGAAATGGGGAAAGATATGAGAAATTTTGTTCTGGAAGACCAGTGAATAAAGTCCATTTTGTGCTGGGTTCCATCACGTTTCTTTCAGTGTTTGTTCTCACTGAGCCTTGTTTCTTGTGAAGTTAAAAAAAAAAAAAAAAAAATCAAAAATTAAGGTCAGTGGAAGGAGTTTACATACATACCTTCTCTAGTTCTTCTTCGATATCATTTCTCCAATGTAAACATCTGATGCAACTCTTTCCTACATTGTTCTTCTTGTGTAGAATATCATACGCATTATTCATTATTTGATCTTCCAGTTTTGCAATCACTTGCTTCCTGCTCCTTTACGAAATCACCATATTCATTGGATTAGCATGAAGGAATGGTTGTTAAGCCTTAACATTACCTTGGGTCTCCGAATCTAAGCAGAACTTCACCATTAATAGGACATACCTGTTAGAGCACTAACACAAACAAGACGACTTCCTTTTGACCACCATAACATAGAAAAGCCACATACAAACTGCTGAGAAGGGGTGATAATGTCCAGTAGCAATGTGAGGTGGTGAAACAGCAGGACTTCATCCACCACAACTGCAGATGGAAGTGGGAGGGAGTTCATGCTCTCTGACCATGCCTAGAGACGTAGCTGCATGAACCTCACTTCAACTGGCCTTCAGTAGAAGAGCCAGATGTACCAGGATTAGGGATCTAACCAAGAAAAATCCTTTGTATGATCAGCAACATTGTATTGCCTGGTTACTTCAGTCTGCTCATCATGAGACCTTTTGTTTGGTTCTTCCAGAATGTGAATTCATTTCTGTTTGGCCTACTTGTAACTGCTTAAAATAAAGTCTACTTTGAACATCAAATCATCCATGGGGTATTTCTATCCAAATACAGTGGTTTAATGTAAACTAGATAATGTTTAATTTCATGTAATCCCTAGATGATTTGGACTGAAATATGCTAGGGAGTGATTATGAGCGATTTATCCAGAGTATCTGAGAGGGAAGTAACTATAATAGAAACCATGCACTTGACAGAATTAAATGCTTGTAAAATACAGTGATTGTATTTGTTACACCTGAATGCAAGACAGATTTCATTTATTTCCTCTAAATAAAAAAAGGAATCTCAATGTGAAATGTTCCTTTGGTGTTAATTTGGTTTAGTTGCTAAAAGACAGGTCCTCTACAATCCTCACTTAATATCTTATACTCTGCCAACATTCTGAAAGTTTTGCAGAATTAACCAGTATCCTGGCACAATAGACTATGAAATTCTTACCTCCCAGTTTCACTTGGCTAATTTTTTATATTTATTTTTGCCTAAGCACCTAGACAATGACACATTTACTCTCAACTTCACCTATGTTATTCATGCTGACAATTTTCTTTTCTTTAACTTTTGTATTGATTTATGTATTCTTGCTGTCAAAGTTTATAACTACAGAAAGAAACACTTATTGGCATTTAATCCATTACAGTTTGCTAGGCAAAATGTTATCAATTGCTTTTTTATCATTTGCAAATATTGGATGCTCTGTTCTCTAGAAGTATTTCATGTTTTCTGTGTCTCAGAACAAGTAATTATATATAAAATGAGTGCTGTGTGGCACAAAGAAGCTTTTTGGATATACATGCCAACACCGTAAGACAGTTTCTTTATAAGGTAACAATGGTGAGAGTGCACAGGAGTTCAGGGTTCATAGATCTAATGGCTTTAAGTGGCTTTCAGTTAGTTAGAAGTCTAAATGCTAGCTACTCACATTTTTATAATGAGTCTGCAGCTTTCAAAAGGAAAGTAATGATTAGCCACACTGCATCAAAGAAGAAAGAGATTTCCCTCTGTGGGAAGAATATTAGAGTTACAGGGGGAAAAAAAATAAAGGTTTAATAATATTCCTTGTTGAAAGACTATTTCTGGAAGCCTACAGTCTGGAATGTAAAAAAAGGCTGCTATAAATATTACAATGTTTAATATGTATAGAAGGGAAATACTTTCATCCTGCTGTCTGGGCAATTAGACACACATCCTCAATGCATGCAGTAACAGAAACTGTTCTTAGTCTCCATTGATTCCTCTGCTAATTCTTATGGCTTTGTACCTTGACAAAGTTCTGGAGTTTCCCCTTTTTTCTTTTAAGAACATGTAGAAAATCAGGTTTGTAAACAAAGCAACTCAAATTACTCTCAATCCTTTCTAGTATATGGAGATATAGGTATTTTGCCTGCTAGGTAAAATTTTGCTAGGTAGGCAAAATTCTGCTGGATAGGCAAAATTTCCTTGATATGTAGGAAGAAATAAAAAAACCAAACCAAAAACAAAACAGCAGAAGGGATAGATTAGGGGCTATTTTCCTATTACTTGCCATGATTTGTTTGTCTGTAGGTTTAATGTTACTTAAACAGAGACTGGTTTGCTTTTAATTCCTAACGCTGCTGCTGACTGTAATTTTTATGATCATGACACTGTTCATAGCCCTAAGCACATTATGATCCTGTGGTGCTTCTCAGTGCAGAAACACAGAACAGATGGTTGGTCTCTACAGCCTTTTCAGGGTCCCCACCTTTACAGCCTTTACAGAAAAGAATGGCAAATACAGGTTAAAAGAGAAGCAGAGTGAGCAGTGATCCAGTATTGTCCTTGGCATATTAGAAGTTTGGCAACTCTAAGGGGCTTTTTATGTATTACAGTTACAGAGAGCTTTTAAGATGAAAAAAAAAAGAAGAATATTTGTGGATTACAGAAAGCATAGAGAAGAAGCTCAGAAATTTACAAATAAGATGGGACAAATGAGATAATTGCAGGCTCCCATGAATGGTAGCAAGGACAGAAGACATTGCAAAGAGCTTTAAGAGCAGAAAAGAGTAACCCTTCTTCAATGAAGCGGAGAAGATGTGGAGAATTGGCAATAAATGTGCGGTTTAAGCTGAGGGCCTGAAGAATGTTTTTGATCTCTGCTTTATGGATGTCTGTATACATGGTAAGATTGCATGTATCAGTGACAAAGTAATCAAAGTACAAAGTAAGGAACAGAGTTGGACATGTTTACTTCCATGAAAAGAAAGGAGAGAGCCTCCGACGTTTAGCCACAATGAGAAGATGAAGACTAGAAAAAGGTCTGAATGTAAATTTTTATTCTGCTTATGATATTCAGTGGCAGTAAGCCAGATGAAGTTTTTGCAAGTGATTTAGCAATGAGATAATTAAGTTTAACCATACTTTCTGTAGCAAACATTTTCTGTATTTCATAACTTTTTTTTTTTTCAATAAATATGTTGGGAGAGTTCTGCTGCTTTATTTTTACTGAATCAGCAAGCTAGTGAGCATGACACTTAAGGAGGTAGTTATGACTTCCGAAACTACTTTTAGAGTATAATTTCACTTCATGCACAAACTTTGTCATTAAAGGAATGGTAACTCAGATGGCATTACTGTGAGATATTAAAAAGGGTTGATATGAAGTACACATGGCTCCCTCAAGGTTTTGTGTGTTGTAATCAGCAATGGTAATAAAATCTCATTTCTGAGATTTTATGCCCGTAGCCAGGAAAAGATGAATGTCCAGGTTAGGCTGTGCCAGCTCAGTATCAAGAAAGAACACAGAAAACATTAAAAATGAGAATTACGTAATTTTTTTTTCTGTTATATATAGAGCTTCATATACAGGGGAAGGCATCAAATTGTGAACATTTCTTCTGTTGGTTTTTTTGAGGCATCAGTGATAAAGATTAACAGATTTCTCTTTGCAAAACATGCCTCAGATGTGCTCCCTGTAGTTACTATGAGTGTCTGGGAATTTCTTTGTGTTGGCATGCCTTTCCTTCCTAACTTACACAGTAATGCAATGTACTTCTACTCAAATATCATATCAAAAGCTCTATTAAACATAACGTTAAGATCGAACACAAGAGTATGCATATAGGCATTTTGCTTAGTTTATTATGATCTGCTTGTAGACAAATTGTATTGATGCATTGTATCTTTTCCTTATGAGAAGATAATGGGCTTAATTCTGTAAGGTGGAAATAACTTTGTTTTTGGCTGAAACCCACATTTAAAAAAAAATAAATGTATAACTGAAACACGCTGAAGAACTTCTGTGGAACTAATCTCCCAAGGTAAACAGTCAACAGGAAACTCTGAATAAGGTTTTAAGTAAAGTCCAAGATGTAAATACAAAATTGAGCACTTTGGAATAGTCCAAGGAGTTTGTGAGTTCAGAAGTCAATGTATAGATTACATGATCTTCAGATGACAGCAATATTGATAACATTCTCCTTGCTACATAAACATTGCAGAATGTTTCCATGAAGTCAGCATCTTGTTTTCTACTGCATTTCTTAATTGGTAAGTGCTCTTTAACAAAATAAACTAATCATCTAAAAAAGCATCATCTAAGAGCCCTTAGGAAGGCCAATCATTAATTTTCATCAAAAATTGCTAACAGCAATATCTATAAAAGTAATAATGAAACTCAGTAGTTTAATGAATTATTCTGTGGAAACTTCAGCTGAACACATGAAGAAGCTATATCATGTGCAGTGGGGGAAAAGACTGTTTTTGGCAACTTACCATGCCAGCATGCAGTTGAATAAAGAACAATTATGAATAAGGTTCAATTTATTTATATTCCCACTCCTTCAGTCCAGATTTTTCTCTTCAAAAGTTTAAAATGAACCTTTACTGATACAACCAGTTTATATTATTTAAAACTTTTTATATTGTATTTATCATGACTACATGATGGCTCTCTACCATGTCTTGGGCCCTTTATACTCACTATGAGCACATATATATCATAAGTGAGGGACAGAATATTGGGATCATCTATCAGGAACTCCTGGGTGATATAGCTAATGGAAAAGTAGATTAATCTGTCCTAATGTAGGCATTTAAAGAACTCTCACTATGGTCCATGGAGAGAGGTAAGGGTGTCCAGTGAGTCATTAATTTCTTCCTAAATCTAAACCAGATCAAACGTATCTCCTTCTGTTAAAAGTTATTTATCTCCATTGACTGTCATGGGAGTCCAGAATCACTGACTGCTTCTTAAAACACCTAGCATGAGGCGAGAAAAGCTGGGACCCTCCCCTACTCAGACAAATTGCTTTATCAGTAAGGTTGTCTTTTCACTCTTTTCATTTTTGCCCACTAAAGAACCTCATTTTCAAGTTCAGCAGATGGCCACCATAATGGCTTATGTCTGGAGTACCTGCTCTGTGAGGAAAAGCTGAGGGAGACGGATTGTCCAGCCTGGAGAATAGATAATTGTGGGGGAACTGAACTGCATCACCCAGAAACTATGAGGAGGATATTAAGAAGGTGGAGACAGACTTTTCCAGCAGTGCATAGTAAGAGAATGACACAGAAAAAAATAATTGAAACAAGAGATCCAGGTGGACATAAGAAGAAACTTTTTTTTCTCATGAGGACAGTCAAACATTGGAAGAAGTTACTCAGAGAGATGACACAGTCTTGCTCCATCCTTAACCTAACTGGAGGTTGGACTTCCTGAGGGTCTTTGTTATAAAGAATAAAAGAATAAATCTATGAGCAGTATTTTTTTCTGAATATATGTGGTCAGAAAAAGAGCTATAGCTGGTGGTTAAATATTTGGTTAGTTAATCCCTACCTAGGCACATCATGACTATATCAAGCTCTATAAGCTTATCAGGTTCTAGCTGAGAAGGTGCTAATGTTCCTATTAAAAGACCATTCCAGAACATCCCTACTTTAATAGTTAGAAATCTCTTTCTAATTTGTAGCCTACATTTATTCATGTCTTTTTTTGCTCTGTTTTTGTGTCAATTTGGTGTTTAAACTTCAACGACTCTTGTCCTTTTCTGCTATTTACCTGCTTGGTGTATTTATAGGCAGTGGTCATGTTGCTTCCAGTTTTTATTTTGTTGGAGAACACAGACTCTTACATACTTTCAGAAGAAACATTCTTCATTCCCTTCTTCATGCTAGCTACATATTTTGGTACCTGCCCCATTCATTCATTCTGAGAAGTGGCCAGGACCAGGTGTTGCTCTGCATGTTCCTGGGAAGCTTTCAGCATTATGGGATGACACACGCTACCTTCTCAGACAGCCAATCTCTTCCTGCTTGAACAGTGGCTTACAGTTTCATACAGACATTGCATAATACCAGGCAAAACTAATCAGACTTTGACTCCCCAGCTTTGCCTCATCACTTAGACTTCTGTGCTGCATTAACAAGAGAGTGCTTGAAACTGTATGTGGAGCCTTAGGGCCTGTCTCACATCATGAATTTGGATGCACTAATATTTATGTGTTCAGCATATGAGCTCACAAAAGAAATAAACCATCTTGTAAATGTGTCATCTCACAACAGAGGAGCAATTGATATATGGAGCATTTTCATCTGTATTGAGAATGTCAGGCTTGCTCCAAAGCCAGCAAATAGCTGGGAAAGAAAATTACTGATGGCACTCACAAATTAGCAGGCATCCAGATTTTCTAAACTGCTCAGTAAATTCTTACAGTCTGGCATACCTTTGAATAGTGAAACACCTGTTGTGGAAGCGTGACAGACACACTGACCAAAACACTTAGGACACAAGTCCCAGTTAGCGATGCTTTTTATTGCATTGGCAAAATGCTAACATATAGAGTCCTCCCTTCTCTTAACAATGTGTAAGAACAAGATAAATTATTCATGTAGAACTTACCTGAATTGCTTCTGATTCAGTTACTTAAAGTCTGGAAAGCACATCTGGACAAGCATCAGTAAATAAATAGGCTAGGCTTCCCTTGAAACAGCTTGTACTTTGGAAATAACCACGTAATTAGAGATTAGGGTGACCCTGGTATTTAGTTGAATAATGTTAAAGCATCCCATCAACAGAAATTAAAAGATTCAAGCTGAGGTCAGTTTGCTGACCAGATGAGAACTGGGGCTTGCAGTGATGGCTTGCTATAATGGCAAAAGCCTTATCCAGTTAATTACATGAATGAATTTATTGGTCATTCACTTTAGTATTTCTGTTGGCCTTAAAAATTATCAAAATTGGGGCATTTGAAAGCCATTCTGGAAAAATAATAGCTTGCAGTATTCAAGTGTGTCAGCGTACCTATACTTGTATTGGTATGTCCTACAACTTGGGATACAAAAGGAAACTGTAATCATTATAACCCTACAGCACTCATATTAGAGATGTTTCATATATGTACATTTTAGATTGTTTGCACAATTTTATATTTTATTAAGATAAAATAGAATGCAGTTTTGAAGAAGACAGAAAAAGAAACTGAGGTGACACTAACAATTACAAGATTATACATCTACTCTGAGACATAATTTGAAATGTTAACATTAACTTCCTATATTAATTATATGCAAAAGGAGAAATTCAGAAGTCACATTATTTATTTATTTTTTTCAGGAATAAATATTAACATATCTTTTAAGAAATAAAGTAATTTTTCCATATGCCCTGTTTTTTTCCCCATATTCTGTACTTTAAGACTATTTTAGTTTTAAATCAAAGTAAAGCCTAAGGGCTTAGGTACAGTTTAGTTAGTACTGATTGTAATATACATTAAAGGCCAGTACAGGCCTAAAGTGATGCAGAAGCTGAGTTTGGGTTGCTAAAATCAGAATCATGGTTCTGAAAGTTCTTGCTCAGTTGTCTTTTTGCTGGTGATCTTCCTTTAATTTCTTCAGCACTTAATATTGCATTTTCGTAGAGGCACAGAGGAGCCTAAATCTGGCAGTACCAGTTCATGCCTGAGCCCCATTGGAAAGAATAGATTGGATTCATCCTCACATAACTCTAAAGTCAGTGTTTAGTTGCAGAATCACAGAATGATAGGGGTTGGAAGGGACCTTTGGAGATCATCTAGTCCAACTCCACTCCCTGAGCAGGATCTTGTAGGGCAGGTTGCACAGGAACATATCCAGGTGGGTTTTGAAAGTCTCCAGAGAAGGAGACTCCACAACCTCTCTGGGCAGCCCGTTCCAGTGCTCCATCACCTTCACAGTAAAAAAGCTTTTCCTTATGTTGAGATGCAGGTTCCGGTGTTCCAGTTTGTATCCATTGACCCTTGTCCTATCACTGGGAACCACTGAAAAGAGACTGACCCCAACCTCTTGACAGCCACCCTTCACATTTTCATAAGCATTAATAAAATCCCCTCTCAGCCTTCTCTTCTCCACTCTAAACAGCCCCATGTGTCTCAGTCTTTCCTCCAAAGACCAGTGCCCTGATCATCTTTGTAGCCCTCTGTTAGACTCTACTATTTCCCTGTCTTTCTTGAATTGGGGAGCCCAAAACTGGATACAATCATCCAGATGTGGCCACACCAGTGCAAAATAGAGAGGGAGGAGAACTTCCTTCAACCTGCTGGTCACACTCTTAATGAACCCTGGGATACCATTGGCCTTCTTGGCCACAAGGGCACATTGCTGTCCCGTAATTAACTTATTGTCCACCAGGTCTCCAAGGTCCTTCTCCATGGAGCTGCTTCCCAGCAGGTCAGCCTTGAACCTGTACTGGTGCATGGTGTTATTCCTCCCCAGGTACAGGATAGTACACTTCTCCTTGTTGAACTTCAATAAGATACCCTCTGCCCATCTCTCCAGTCTGTCCAGATCTCACTGAATGATAGCACAGCCTTCTGGTGTGTCAGCCAAACCTCTGAGTTTTGTATCATCAACAAACTTTCTGAGGGTACACTCCATCCCTTCATTCAGGTCATTGATGAATATGCTGAACAAGACTGGACCCAGCACTGACCCCTGGAGAACAGCACTAGCAACAGGACTCCCAGCTGGACTCTCCACCACTGATCACAAACCTCTGGTCTCTGTTGTTTAGCCAGTTCTCAATCCATCTCATGGTCCACTCATCTAACCCAAACTTCCTGAGCTTGCCTATGGAATGGGATGTTATGTTATGGCTAGTGCCCTTTGAAGTATCCTAGGATATAAGATACATGTACATGGGATTGAGAGATTTGATACAGTGTGTACAGAAGATCCATGCCATTATGAAGTAAGCTGAATGTCCCATGGGATAGCTTAATGTATTTGGTACTTCACTTAAGAGCTGATTCCCACACTTGAGGACAATGACCGACTCGGTGATTTTAATCTCTTTGCACAGTCAGTGGGGAGAGAGACTCGTAGGGCCTGACCTGACTATTTTAGGTATCTCCTGAGACTAGATGAATTGCATTCTAAAAGTGACAGTTGGTACGAAAGGACTTTGGACAACTGTCTTTCTTGTACATATCTAAATTATAGACATGTACATTTCACCAAATGAATCTCACAGGTGTTTGAAAAGCTCCATTGTGATAGTTCTTAAGCTCTCCTGTGAGCTTTTAATATGGTTGAGATTGAATCACTCCCACAGCTGCCATGCCTTCCTCCAAAACAATTCCAATCTGCCAGATAGAGCAAAGTTCCTAGCCAAGCTTGGCCTGAGACAGTTTGCACCCATAGCTTCTACATCCAGAGCAGATGCCTACCCTAGCTGTTGAGACCCAGACAATGTAGGCTGCATTAATGACTCCTAGATCTAGCAGAGAAACACCACAAGTTGTAATCAGCTGTGATTCCAACCATTGCAGCCTGGATTGTTGACAGATTTTCTACAGGTTTTGGGGGATTTTTTTGGTGGTTTTGCTTTGGTTTCTTTTTTTGTTGTTGGTTTGGGGTTTTTTTTACATAAAACCAGATACAGGAGTCTATAAGTTGAAGTTATTTCTGTTTGTTAGAACGGATGTATTCATAAAATTATTTTGATATATTCTCTTTCAAACCAGTGAGCCTAAGAGATATTCTCAGAACATATATGTCATGACAAGGCAAATTATTTCAACACTGATTTAGAATCATTGAGCTGTGTTTATGCAAGCTAACATGCAATTTGCTTTCCTGTCTGTAGTCAGTAATTTATGAGGCTGCTTCAAGGCACTAATCAATAGTGGAATAGGCATTCTTCAGACCAGCAGTTTAGTTTAGGTCACAGAATCACAGAATTTGGTAGACTGGAAAAGACTTTTAAGATCATCTAGTCCAATCATTAACTTAACAGTGACAAGTCCTTCACTAAACCATATTCCTAAGCACTACATCTACACGACTCTTAAACACCTCCAGGGATGGGGACTCCACCACTGCCCTAGGTAAGCCATTCCAGTGCCTGATGACCCTTTCAGTAAATAAATTCTTCCTAATACCCCATCGAAACTTCCCTTGAAACAACTTAAGGCCATTTCCTCTTGTCTTATCACTTGTTACTTGGTTGAACAGACCGACCCCCACCTCTCCACAAACTCCTTTCGGATAGTTGTGGTAAGAAAGTTAGAAAGTGGTAAGGTCTTGCCTGAACCTCCTTTTCTCCAAGCTAAACAACCCCAGTTCTCTCAGCCGCTCCTCGTAAGACATGTTCTCATTGTATTATGGTTCAGCATATATGTTATACATACAAAGAAATATATATATGTTGTCTTAAAATGAAGGAAGAAATTTAAAGAGGTTTGTAAAATATACAAGATTATAGTCAACCATTTGATAGACAAATGAATCAACATTTGTGGCTGTTCTACATTTATTAAGCATATTTCCATTAAATCTTTTATTCTCTGAATAATTACCATGGTAAAGCTAAGGGCAATATAAGCTTTCACCTCTCATAAAAGAGTTCTAATGTACATTTTTATGGTATGCTGCTACCGTTTTGTGAGTACCCACTCTTCTTACAATATTCTAGATATGGCTTCTTAGAAGACAAGTAGTATATCTTACCTACTGGAGAGATTAGTGACACTTTTTATATCCATGTAGTTTTCTTTGGTTGTGTGTTGGGTTTGTGTCTGGTGGGCTTTTGGTAGTTGGGGAGAGTGCTACTGGTGTGGCTCCTGTAAGAATCTTTGGGAAGTTGAGACCCACCTCCAGCCAAGGCCTAGCCAATTAACACCTGTGGAATAACATATTTAAGAGGGGAAAACCTGTTATGTGGGTTCTTTCATTTGAGGAGTTATTTGCTTGTGAAGAGGAGTGGGACAAAGTAGAGAAAACCACGTGGACAGTGAGGTCAGTGAGGAAGCAGTGAAGGAGGAATGCTGGAGCAGCCATTCTCCTTTGGCCTGTGATGAGATGGCAGGCTGAGCCACTGCATTTCTTACATGGGATCCCTTAGATGGGATCTCCCTTAGAGGTCAACAGTGGAAAAGAATCCTGTCTGCAGGCCATGGAGGACTCCACACTGGAGCAGGGGACTGATCCCAAAGTAGGCTGTGACTCTGAGGGAGGCCTGTGCTGGAGTGGTCTGTTGCTGGGAAGACCACAGCCTGTGGAAGGGACTCCTAGAATTACAGGATCATTCTGTTTGGAAAAACCTTCAAGATCATCAAGTGCAATTGTTAACTCAGCAGCACCAGGTCACCACTAAACACTGAGTGACACATCTACATGTCTTCTCAAGGTCTCCAGGGATGGTGACTCCACCACTGCCCTGGGCAGCCTGTTCCAGTGCTTTAAAACCATTTCTGTGAAGAATTTTTTCCTAATATCTAATCTAAACTTCCCCTGGCACAACTTGAGGCTGTTTTCTTATATCCTATCACTTGTTACTTGGGACAACAGATCGATCCCCACCTCTCTACAACCTTCTTTCAGGTATTTGTAGAGAGCAAGAAGGTCTCCCCTAAACCTCTTTTCTCCATTTCTCCAGGTTAAACAAATCCAGTTCCCTGGGCCACTCCTCATAAGACTTGTTCTCTGTGCCCTTCATCAGCTTTGTTGCCCTTCTTTGGACATTCTCCAGCACGTCAATGTCTTTCTTGTAGTGAGGGGCCTAAACTGAATGCAGTATTTGAGGTGTGGCCTCAGCAGTGTGTACAGGGGGATGATAATTTCTTTAGTCCTTCTGGCCACACTATTTCTGATACAAGCCATTATGATATTGACCTTCTCGGCCTCTTGGACATACTTCTGGCTCATATTCAGCCAACTGTTGACCAGAACCTTCAGGTCCTTTTCCACTGGGCAGCTTTCTAGTCACTCTTCCCCAGGTCTGTGGAGTTGTATGGGCTGGTTGTGGCCCAAGTGATCTCACACTTGGCCTTGTTGAATCTCATACCCCTGGCCTCAGCCCATCAATCCAGCCTGGACAGATCTTTCTGTAGAGCCTCCTTACCTTCAAGTAGATCAAGACACTCACCTAACTTGGTTTTGTCTGCAAACTTGCTGAGTGTGCCCTCAGTCCCCTCATTCAGATCACTAATAAAGATATTAAACAGAACTTGTCCCAGTATTGAGCCTTGGAGAACACCACTGGCCAGCAACTGGATTTAACTCCAGGGAGTCAGACTCGCAGTAGTTGCAGAAGTCTGTGGAGGACTGTTTCCCATGGGAGGGATGCCATGACAGGGCAGGACAGGGGAGGACTGTGAGGAGTTTTCCCCTGAGAAGGCGGCAAATGGCAAAGACAACATGACATGGACTGGGACCGACTGCAACATCCATTCCCTGTCCCTGTGTGCTGCTCTGGGGGAGGAGATGGCAGAGCTGGGCCCAGGAAGAAGCGAGGAGTGGTGGGAAGCTGCATTTAAGAGCTGGTTGTGTTTATCATTGTCCTGCTCTGATTCAACTGGTGAATTGCTGGCGGTTTTGTTTAAATTAAATTGATTTTGTTTGTCCTAGTCAAATCTGTCTTTTGCCCATGACCATAATTGGTGAGTGAGTCTTCCCTCTCCTTTGTCTCGACCCTCGAGGCTTATGTTGTATTTCCTCCTCCCTGTCTCATCAGAGGTGTGTAGAAGTGATCAAGTGGCTACATGGTGCTTGGTTGCCAGCTGGGTGTGTTCAAACCATGGTCAGTTGCTATTAGATATAAATAGGAGCTACAGTGTTTAACTTTACATTTTTGAAATGCTGAGACTTTGTGAGCATTTATAACCAGATGTAATGGAATGAAGGATTTACTGACTGGTACAGTAACATTAGGATATTTGGGTTTGCTGTATGACATCGCTAGCCCAACAGAACAGGTAGCGCCTGTTTTCCTTTTAAATTTGCGTTTCATTTTCTTTTCTGAAAACAGAGTCTCAACCAGTTTTAGGTATCAAAGAGTAGAAGACAGTTCTATCAAGTTTAATGGAGAGATTTCCCTCTGAGCTTTTAAGATTTATTCTCATCCTCATCATCTCTTTACCTGTCAGCATTAGGCAGACCATCACTAAGCAGGTTGATTGGCAGTGTCCGTAATTCCTATATTGCTTGGTGGAATCCACCCCTAACATTATGTCACTATAACTAAAAAATGTTTACCTTCTAATTAAGAAGCTGAGCTATGTTAGAAATGCTGGGAAGAGACACTTGCAAGATCTAGGACTTGAACTTGAATATTCATGTTTCAGTGTACACTGTGGTGGGTTGATCTTGGCCAGCTGCTAGATGTCCACCCAGCCACTCTCTCATTTTCTCTCCTCAACAGGAGAAGGGGAGAAAACACTCAGGGGTTGAGATAAATGCAGGGACATCACTTACAAGTTACTGTCATGAGCAAAGCAGATCCAGTTTGGGGAAAATTAATTTATTGCCAAGGCATAGTTGGATTTGGGTAGTGAGAAACACAAAACCAAAACCGCCTCCCCCACCCTTCTTCCGAGTTTCAACTTCACTCCTCCACCTCCTTCTTCTTTCACATTGGTCTTTGCAGGTTTTTTCCTCACTCCTTTCTCTCACAACCACTGTGCAACATTTTTTACCCTTTCTTAAATACACTTCCCCACAGGTAGCATCATCTTGTCTGTCAGGCTCAGCTGTGTCCTGAAGTAGGTCCATTGTGGAACTGCCTGGAACCAGCTGGAACCAACTGTGTTCAGCACAGGGCAACCCCACCCCACCCCAACTTCCTCTCACAGAGCAGCTCCTGCTGGACACAGACAAACCACACATACAGAGATAAACATTAAGAAGAAATATGAACTTAAAAGGTGCTGATAAAATCTTCAGATGTTGTTTCAGCATAGCTTACAGCAGTCAAAAGTTGATCTGATTCATGCCAGTTTAATCCATCCTCGAAAGATTAATGAAACCTGTTTTGTTCTAGGAATCTTTATTTGCTGCCTGTGCAAGGCTTTTGAAGGAAAGCACGTCTTGGCTTTTTACCTTGTGGATTTCCAGACCAGACATGTTCTCAGCAAGGCTTTAGAGTTGTTTGCATTATCTACTTCAGCTGCCTACATACTTCCAGACAGTCATACTTAGGTTCTGAAACCTCTTTCCAAAACAAAGCAAGCAGAAGTGGGTGATAAATATTTGAATGGACTCTATTTCCTGTGGAGAGGACATCAGTGATGCTGTGCTCAACATGCATTTTAAAATGTTTGTTAAAAAAAAATCCCATTTAATTTCAGTTCTCATCATAAGTGAGGATTGATAATTTAGTTTGATTTGCATATCTTCACATAACTCCTAAATTGTATTTTATCTTAATAGTCAAAGCACTATAAAACCACTCAGAAGTACTTGGACAGAAATTAGAAGTATTAGCATTCTGGGAAATCTAAATATTTAATCCCTTCAGTTTATAAGGATCAAAATATAGACTAGGTTATTCAAAATTAATGAATACTATACATTGTGAAAGCAAGATCTATGGAGCATAAAACAAGAGAGTGTCCAAACATTAAACTTTGTATCAATATTGCAATACTTTCATACAACTTTTTTGTAAATTGTCTGTCAATATCCTTGAAAAATGTTCTAATGAACTTTTGTATGACAAAAAAATAATGTTTCTGAGCTACATGTAATTTCTCATGACTTTAGTATGTCATTAAGTCTTATACAGACATTCAGAACAGTAACATCTATGTTTTAAAATAACTGGAAACACAGGCCATGCATAATACTGTAATGATTTTTTTTTCCCCCTAAGAGCATTTAATTTGATGAGCAAATGCAGTGTAGCACAAATGAAAGATTTGGGGTTGGATCAAACAGCAGCCATAAACCTTTCCAAGTAGTTGTGGCTCCATTCAGAGTTTAATGGAACATGAGTCACAGCCTGCCATTTGAGCCTCTCCCACAGCAGAGAAGCAAAAGAACAGTCTGAGATAAAAGACATAGCAGGATAAATATGGAGAGCAATTATACATGTCAATGAAATTATCCTTTTTGCTTCAGATACTTGGGTTCAAAGGTTACAGACAATCACCTAATTCTCCCAAGCCTCTACTAAATATGTGTATATTATCATATATTTTTCTATATGCAATAGTGTACATATCTACTTAAAACAGGTTGAGGTTTGATCCAGTGTCCTGTGTAAAGGCAATGACAGGCTCTGAGTGACACTGGTACGATTCAAGACTGAGATGTACTGGAAGTGTTTCTCAGCATGATCAAAATTTGTTTGTTTGTGTATGTTACATGCATTGCTGTTTGTAGCTTTTTAGCAAAACAGATAAAAATTTACAAAAAGTTCTATCAAACGTAAAAGTTTCTTCATGGTTGTTTCTAAGAAGCATTAGAAAGGTTTATCAGAGGACCTCATGGTAGTCATCTCCTAGGCCAGACCTACTGTTGTCTGAAGTCTGCTTAATTACCTTGGAAGAGAACTACATTGTAGAGTCTTCAGAGTTTTTATATCCCTGTGGTATATTCTAGGTCAAAGGAGTTATCATTCCTTTTAAAGCTTTCCTAATGCTTTTGTTAAAGCCCTTTAAAGATATCTCTGCATCTACTAACAGGTTATGGGACCAGTTGGAGAAGCTGAAATGCAAAATCATGGCCAGATGGGAGTCAGATTACTCATCCTCAGAAGCCTGGATAATTTATAGATCTCAGAGACCTCAGGCAGAGGAAGCAGATGCTCTCTCTTTCTAGGAGTGTTTCATGGATGAATATGTATGCAATCCAGTATATGAGCTGTGGTAACATCTGGATTCCCATCTTTGGCACTTTTTAGATAAGAGCCTGTTCCATTCAGAGCTCTTCAACACTGGCTGGAGGGAGGCCAGCTTCAGTAGTAAGGATGGAAAATCTCTCCTCTTCTGGAAGTGCTTACATCTCTTTGATAGAAACAACTAGACTGGTTAGGCTAGTATGAAGAAGGTATATTGCTTCTAAATAAAGTCACTGGGAACAAGCTACAGATAGATTCTATTTACTTTAGCAAATAGTACAAATCAAAGTGATTACATCCGTAGAGTGAAACTGGTGATGCTGAGGGCGAAACATCCATCGCTGAATGTTTCAGCATTTCTTTCTTAGGCTTAACTCTACTCTGGCTCTACAGACTGGATGCTCATTAACAGTTGGGTTTCATTAAGTTCACTCCAGGAAGATGTCATTTG
Source organism: Megaceryle torquata (assembly GCA_024611175.1). Taxonomy (NCBI): domain Eukaryota; kingdom Metazoa; phylum Chordata; class Aves; order Coraciiformes; family Cerylidae; genus Megaceryle; species Megaceryle torquata. Next base: position 30,601 of record JANIJG010009840.1, read on the forward strand.
TCTTTGTTTCCTCCACACAGAGTTCAGGTAGCACTCTTGAAGTCTACTCTGCCATGGAACCAGTGCACAGTAAATGGGGATGATGGAGAGATTTTCTTCCAACACATACTCTTGGTCTAACTAAAATTCTAACTAATGTAACAATTTATTCACTCATGAAGAACTAGGATAGAAGGCTTGCATTGTCTCAGAAAGGCTTTCAGGCTATCAGACTGATGTGAATCAGTTGCCAAGGGAGGGACATCTTATGCCAATTAATATGCCCTAGGATATCCTTTCCTTTCTCCAAATGCCTGTCCATTATGGCACAGTCCTCCCATACGTCCTACATCATATTGGCCAGCCCCAACTGGTGGTTTCGTATAACACACTGCATTAAAAATGTCAATAGGTATATCTCTAGGTAACTTAATCAAGACCTTAAACACTTATTTTAAGGTGTCTTGATTGCCCTTCCCCCTTATTTTGTAGGCATGGGAGAGGCATAACCCTATGTGTCCGTCATGCTGTATCTCAGACCTTAGTTATACAGATACTTACTGAAGTACTGAAGGCTAAGTTCAGCATCTTCTTTTGGATGATTTGGAATATGGACAGGCATCTGGAGTTCACTTTCTTCTGAAAAGACTTTCCTAACAAATAGACAACAGAGTCTGCTGTACTCAGGTTAAAAATGCCTATATAAAATTAAAAGAATTCATAGAAGCATCTGAAAATTTGGAAAGACTAAGTCCTTTACTCAGAAACAGCAATAGCCTATACCTCCCCCCACCCTCTGGGGAGCTCTAATTAGTGAGATTTTCATTTGTTTGTAGATGAACAGTAAATATTTTGAAACTTTACTTTCCCTTGTATAACATTAAAGAAAAAAAGATATTATTCTTTGCAGTTGTTTTTAATGATGTTGCTGAGAGGTTGCTGTCACCCTTCTTCATGGAAAGGAAGGTTTCACACAGTCACATTAACACAGCCAAGGTCTGTTACCAAACAAACAAACAAACAAAAAATAGTGTATGTCAATGGCTGCACCTATGTTTAAAACAAGGACATGCAACTTCAGTATTTTTTTCCCCCTCAGATACCCAAATCATGCAGATTCACAATGATAGACAATCACTTCCATTCTTCAGGCCACAAAAATGAAAGGTAAGAACTACTTAAGCAGAAATTAGAGCCACAAAATGTGAACATTTGTCATTTTGTCTGACAGTAGTCATGTGCCTTTGTGCTTGCAGCTGCGTTACGGAATTTACATTCTTTTCTGAGATAATTCTGCTGGTGCCAGACTACAGATATGGAGGGACAGATGCATTGTCAGAGTATACACATAAAATATAAAAGCAGGACTTTGGGCATTATAAAATCATAAATATATGACTTTTTTTGTTGTTAGATTAGAGCAAAGGTCTGAACTCTTAGGTCATATTATTTCAAATCAGTAAGAATTAGTCATGTATTTCTTTAGAATAGTTTGGAAAACACTGTTGTACTTGTGTATTAGGGCAGTGGGCTTTTCTTTTGTTCTGTTATTGTTTTGTTTTGTTTTTTAACAAAGTGTGATACTCATTCTCATCACACAGTTAAATAAGTCCATGAAAAAAAGGGGTTTTAAAAAGCATATTTAGATTTGGCTGAAGTTTTCATTTGTTAGATGATTATTTTTACTCAGCAATTTATCTTTGAAACATAGAATTAGATCTATGATGGATAGGTTTCATGAATAAAGTGCAAAATTCCTTTGTACCTTGAGAGTTTTACTTCACATTGAACAATCATGTTCAGTTTGCCATAGCAAGCACAAAGGGTTGCATTTCCTAGTTCTGAGCATGGTGGTCACAAAAGATATCATTTTAACAGGGTGTAGCACACAATTCACAGTTAGGATGGGCAGAACAATGCAGTATCATGCTCTTTAAATAGATATATTGAAAGTTCATCTTTATGAATTAATTCAGTGAGGACAGAGCCAAGATAACAAAATTGCTGAGAGGTTTGCAAGCCCCCATGTTCCTGTTGTTAATCTCTTTTTGAAGTGATGGTTCTGCCTGTCAAAAGACCAGAAAATACCAATTTTAATTAAACCAATTTTTCTCAGATGTGTTTCAGATATTAGAAAACATATGTTAAATTTCAAGTATAAAACTTTTTGTAATCCTTTAGGAAGTGCTGATATTTATTATATTAAAGTTTCCCTTTCTTTGCTAAACAATACCTAAAACAAGATAAAAGGTGGGAAAGGGAGGACCTTAATTACATGTAACTTTTCTGCATTACCAGTAGCAAAATGTGGAGTACTGAAGGCTGAGAAAATTTTTCAACAAATCCAGACTAAACTAGAAAAACCCATCCCATTTAGTGACACCAGGCTATTTACAACCATATTTCCTGTGTTGTTTGGAAATACCTTGCCCCTGCGTTCTAGATTATTATGGGAAGCTGCAGAGCTGAAAGGAGTAGGCAAAAAACCTTCATGATCATTCCTCAAGTTCCTGTTTTTCATTGTAGGAGTGTCCAATTGGCTTTCATGAAGGCCCATAAATTAGCTGTATACCTAAAATAAAAATGTAATTTCTATCTTTGCTGTGTCTTTGATTTTTTTAATCACTTAATTATTGTTATTTTATTTATGTAGGCCATTTTTAATTCCTAAGAGTTTCATAAAAGCATTAAAGAGTTTTCTTTTTACAGCCTGAACAATAAAACTTTTTGTTAATATAATGTGTTATTTCAAATTTAAAGCATCCATTGTTTGTGGTTTTTTACTGCCTGTTCTTGTAATGGATGGATAATTGTTTCCAGTAGCCTGATTTGAGACCAGAGAGCCTTTTGCAGTCTCATATTTCTTTGGAATCCTTCTACAAACAATATATTGAGAGCACAAAACTATGTTTAGCAGATGCTTTGGAAAGATGAATTTTTATTAATGATCTTGTGGAACAGAGCAGTAAGACTTCTTGCTTTCTTTTTTTAATTATTATTAGGGAGAATTAGTACATGATCAGATTATCTGTCCAATTTTTTCAAGAAATGAATAGAATAGGGAAAGAAAGATTTTTTCATTCTCCAAAGATAGTATGACTTAGGAACTTCTGTAGTAAATAGCTAGACGTTCAGTCAAAGTATTACAGAATTTTTCACTTGTATTCATTACAGTTTTTAGAATCAGACTACTAATTGGTCGTTAGAATCACCAATAAGAAATAAAGCAACCAAGGAGGAAATCCTTCTAAATGAAAAGCTTGGCTGATGTTTGCCATACACTACTTACTGAATCTTAGGAATTCTAAGATCTCAATTATTTTTCTTTTGTGAGGAGGCACATGGTTCTCCTTAACACTGATGGTGCTTAGTGATGGGATACATATGCTAGTAATCTGCTTTGTGGTCTCTAATATACCAAGAGAAAAGAGAAAACCAGCACAAGCAATTATGAATGCTTCCTTACTCCTGCAAAACATAGCACAGCTCTAAAAGTAGGAAAGAAGGAACAGATGAATAGGTTAAAGACAAATGGATGATTAACAAACCTGGCAATATCAAAACCTAAAATTATGCATACATGCAATTTCAAGAGAGGCTTTCACTCACATGCAGACTCATCAATGTCTGCAAGTGATCATCTAAGCATGTCAATCACCCTCTAATGCCAGGTAGTCCTCCTTTGTGACAAACACAAAAACTTATGTCCAGGAGAAGATTCAATGACTGAGAACTCCTAGCAATATGCAAGCTTAAAACACCTTTCTGAGATCACCTTTCTACTCTAAAATCCCCACAGACTGGGACTTGCTCAGCTACAAATGAGGAGGACAATTTAATTTTAGATTCTTCAGTGCCATCTCCAGTAAGTGCTTTTTGGGGAGTGAGAAGGATACACTTGGATTTAGAACACAAGGGTAAATGAAAGACCTTCTACAAGGCACTGCACTTACATTATGGAATAACTTACCATTTAAAATATCACTCACTTCTAAAACAGGAGAAATTATGTAATTTGGGTTCTTATTTACAGTTTCCTAGATTTTGCCTATCAAAAACATAATTAAATTATCTACTAAGATTTGCACACTGTATAATGGTAAATAAGTTGCACAGTTATAGATATATCGGAGATCTGTAGTCTCAAAGCTCTCAGGAAACGTTGTAAAGATAGTACTCTCAACAAAAAAGAATATGGTATTGCCGATATCTTAGTTTATACCATGAACCAAATGTAAGAAGATTCATCATTTACAATATGATATTTACTCTAAGCAGAGACAGTGAAATAAGAGGTAATATCCATATTCTGAATGATTCCCTTATTGAATGTGCTTAGTTTGCCAGTTACTTTTCTTCCCAAATGCTACTTTTCTGATAATAGGCATTCTGTGGGATAGAGCAAAACTTGGCACATCTATCATGCTTAGGTTATTCCTCAAGGAAAAAAAAACCAACCTGTTAACCAGCAAGATGCATCCAGATGTAACTCTTAGATTCTCCTGTACTGGTGACATCCATGTGGTGGAAAAAACATAGATGTTGTGCTAGCACTTGTGCTGAACCTGTGGGATTTGTAGTTAAGGGAAACTGAGGTATGCTAGAATTGCATTTTAAGAGGTTGCTATATTTTATTTCTGCTATATATAAAAGATGTAAAGAAACACAAATGAAAAGGAAAATTTTCCCATAAACTAGAGAAATGTTCTTCCAGTGTATTACAGATGCAAAGGCATTGCAAAACATCAAAGTAATTCACAATAAAATGGTTGCATTAATGTTTTGTTTTTAAATTGAAAGTTTGTTGGGTTTTTTTGTTTGTTTGTTTTCCCACTGCCTATGCATTTTAGTATAGCCAGTTCCATAGTAACTCTTACACTGGGTTCTCAGTGACACTACACAAAGAATATTTGGTTTAGAGATGTGATAAAATAGAATGATTGTAGCCAGTAATGTCTAAATAGTCTTTAAGATTTTTGTATCATTTGATAGTATCTGGAGATTCAATTTATAATTTCAGCAGTTGCTTGGAGAATACAAGGTTCTACAAGGTTCTGGACCGGTGATTAATTTTGGTATATTACCTGATCTTTTCCATTGTCTTTTGCTATAGGCCCCATAAGAAACTACCAAATACACATTTGAAAGATAATTTGGCACAGTAAAAAACACTTTTTATTTTATTTCTAGTACTTAGGAAGACATAAGAGATATGCTCTTAATCAGAACAAAGGATGCACCTTTTTTTTTTCTTTTTTTCTTTTTTTTTTTTTGTCTTATTTAAATGTGTTTGGGACTGTAAAGCTGTCAAACTTCTTTTGTGTTGTACGAACCTCTTCATCTCAATGACTGTTTGCACAGAGGAAATGTGCAGGTATATTATGCAATCTACAACATTGAAACCTTTTTTTTTTTTTTTTTTTTTTTTGTAAAGGCAAGGAAGAAACAACTCTTTAAATCTCAAGTCTGATTTGACATCCCAGTTCATTTAATATTGCAGTGGTTACTCATTGATGTGAGATACACCATATTATTTTTAATGTATTGTAAATTGTTTTTCAACCTTCCTGTTGCTATAATTTTGAATGGAATAAAAAAGGTATGATTTTACCTAATGAGTGAGTTAGAAAACAAACTGGGTTTCATACCAAGAAAAAAATGGAGATTGAAGCTGTGGAGAAATTCTTTCTTATCTTAGGGATAAGAGTTAGACAAAATAAAAACCTACTTGAATTGCAAAGCTTTATTGTCTTTGAGAGTCTCAGTAACCTAGAAATTCAGTAAAATTTGTAATTCTCATTTTTACTCAGTACAGATGATATCAAGAAATTATAAAGTCTTCTTGATTAAAAACTGTGGATTCAGCATTTTTTATAGAGCCTAAGTTCAAGGCTTTCTGAAACAACCTGTTAGACAGCAAAATCAGATTCAGAGATGAGACTTAATATAGGAAACCTAACTCAGCCTCAGAGTGAACTGACAGAATACCCCAGTTTGTGCAACTGTGATGTGCTATGACAGACCTTTTGATACCTTCAATATATAACTGGCTTTCTCTGAAAAAAGGCACAATAGCATTTGTAAGTGAGTAAAAGCAAACATTTGTAATAGCTGAATGATTTCATGAGCTAAATCCTATTATACAGTCAATTCAGAATAACACAATTGGAAAAAAAAAAAATCTATAAATGTACTGAATGAGTCAGTAAAATCAGAATAATTGAGCCTTCAATAGATTTCCTCACTGGAGCAACAGGCCTGATAATAGCTTCAAAAGACCCACAAAAAACAATATTAGTCTGGTACTTCCAGTCACAGGTTTCCAAAAACAAGGCCTGGATCCTGCTGGTCTCCTGATGGGTGCATTTGGCTTGCTCATGTGGCAGAAGCAAAGCTGAAGTGTGATTCACAGAACTTCAGGCTCCATAAATGAATCCTTCTTGGCAGCTCAAGAGCTTTCCCACCCCATGGCTCCCTTTCGATCCACCATTGCTACTCACTTGTTAATCTGCAGCCGTGTTTACAGCCATTTCTCTTTCACGTATTGATACCACAGTCAAGCATGCCTGATTGTGGTTTTGCCAGCAGTAATCCACATTTTTTGTTCTCCAGCTGCTAACAGCCACACTGTCAAAGAAACATTTCAGTAAGCCTATGATGGAAGAACTCCTTTTCAAAGTACTTAAGAGCTTTAATGCTACAAAGTCTATTTCTCACCAATAATTTATGTCTTGTGACAGTCTTAAATTAGAGTTTGCAATACTGTCATGAAACAGAGAAAAGACAATATCACCGTGTCTGGAGAAGAGACTGTTAAGGACATGTTTGCACAGCCTACAGTGAAGAGGAAAACTGTTAATTAAACAGCAAAAATTTAATTGACAGATAAAGAAATATTTTTTTTTTTTAACCTGAATATAAGGACCATTCTTTCACGAGTAGGTGTGCTTATGTCTGTGTATTCACAAACCAGTTTGTGAGTCTGACCTCAATCTTTAAAGTACATGTACTATTGCCAGAAGTCCCTTAGAATGACAGTTTTTGCAAAAAAAAAATCTATATTTTGCCTCCATTCTCAAGTGAGACTACTTATTTACAGCTCTAATAACAGAATGTTATAGAGACTCCAGGAAGGTGACATGGTGCCCTAACAGTAAGGTCACTGAGAATCAAGATTTAATGTCCAGTTTAAAACTGAATTTTCTCCATGTCTTTTCTAGCTTTGACAATGCAAGTGGCTTTGATTATTCTGTGACTGCTGTCAAGAAAAGCATTAATTATGTATGTACCTTGAGTGTTTTATTACCAGGAAGACAGTTTTCTTTGGTGTGTTGTTTTTATTTATTAATTTTTTTATCATTATTAATATTCACAAGCAAGAAAAGATAGTGAAGAAGGGGTGTCTTTCAGGAAATAACACATGGAAAAGATTTGAGGCTGTCATCACAGGGAGGAACTATGCCATAGACAGGAAGGCACAAAAAACTAGGGAAAAAACCCTCCATTTTCTATAAAATTAATTGTCTGCTTAGACTGCAGAATTCATTGTTCTTAATGCATGCACTTTGGGAAGAAATAAGCAAGCAGAAAGACCTTTGTATGGAGAAGAGAACTATCCAGAAAGTCAGAACCATTAACAATGGAGAGTTTTTAAAAAATAAGTTAATTATTAGCAACCACTGTAAGCATTCCAGGATAAATTAATATTTTCTGTTATGAAATTATTTATCTTTTTCTTAAACATGGAACATTTTTGTTTCCTATAAAGTAAAAATCTCACACCACAAACACATCTTGTTATATCTTTTATATAACTTGATAATATAAAATTTAAAGGAAATACAGTGAAAATAAATATGTTCATACTGTAAATAGGCCTAGGATACCGAGTTTCATCCCATATCCAATTTTTATGACAGAGCTAGAAAACAGTGAAAATACAGGTTTATACTGGAACTGCTTATAAAATGTTAACTTCATCGAAGTGACAGTCACACTCTGAGAAAAGCTAGCAGAGTATCAAAACCACAAAAAGAATCAACCTATGCACCACAATGGACAAAACATAAGTATTAAGCTTCTTGTGCTTGAAACCTTTTTGCTTTTCATGTTAAATGTTGCAGGTTTCTGTTTTCAGAACGATGACATATAGATTCATCTATTATATGTATTTAGTATAAGATATAGATAATATGTTTTTTATATACCAGTCATACAGCCAACAAAGGAAATATTTGTGTACAGTATCAGAGAAGTTTTGCAACACCAAATGAAAGTAAAAGATTTTGTTGCTGAATGAAGGAGATAGTGAAGATGAAGGGAGAGCATAATTCCAGTTGCTAAAATAAATGTTTTATTTTTTATTTTCTTTATTGTTCAGTACCACAAGCCAAATGACAGAAAAAATGTTTGTGTTTGCATTACGTTCATAAAAATATTAAGGACTTATCAAGCAAGCTTCTTCAAAAGCATAATTTAACTCTCCTTTTCTTAATAACATGGGATTTATTAATGATGAAAGGCCACCAAGTATTCAGAAATAATGAGCTCAGAAGCTTCCAAAGTCATCTAGCCGATACTCAGCTTAGTTTTAAAGATGACTAACTAGGCCAATCTTTTTTTGGTAACATAGGGCTAGGGATAAAACTTGGCCAAGCCAGTAGAAAAATGAAAGAGAAGCTTTGTGAGCCCGTTTACACTCCCTCTGCACACCATCCACTAGATTTCTGTGCTGCTTCCAAGGTTACTGAGCCAGGTACTCTGAGATGTCCCTCCCTCCCTGTTCTGTGCCTGTCCAATATATTTCCTGGCCTCAGGTTGTCTGTTTATGATTTCTTCCCAGAAACAGGACGTCACAGTCCAGCTGCTATGGACTTCATAATTAAGGCTGTCTGTTCCCTTTTCCTGCCACCTTAAATGTACCTTTTCCCAAAACTTTACAGTTCAGCTATTCAGGGAATTGAGTTTAATGCAACGTGCACCCATCTGACTGAGCACACCAGTCCATATGAAGTGAATAGATGTAGCCAGTGGAAATGCTAAACAGAGATGCATGTGTTTGTGTTCTTCAGATAGTCTCCCTGTTCTGGAGCTCTTTGTAGCCGGAGAAAGATAATTTCAAAAATTCTCATCACTTTCCCCTCCCTTTTTTGTAGCTTTCAGCATTAATATCCAGCTCTGGAAACCCTTGGGTATGTATTCATGGAAGTGCTCTTCACAGATCTGTCAGTACCTGTGTTACAGCCTACCCAAGCTTGCTATGGGATGGCAACAGCCATGGCCAGAATCTTTTTCTCTGTTCACAGATGCTTCTAGCATGTTTTAAGGTCTCCAAAACACATGAATACATAATTGATAGATAATAAACAAAGGGACTAGAGAGTCACTGGGGAAATGGGTGGATTAGGTGTCATAAACCCTCCTTTGCTACCTTAAGTTAATATGTGTGGTGATCCATTTTTTTATATAGACAAACAGTTGTGGTAGCCCTTGTTTCAGCTGACTCATAACAGCAGTTGCAGTTCAACCAACAACAACCAATAATCTCCTTCCTACTTTCCAATGAAAAGAAGTAATTTGATTATTTTTTTATTATTATTATTTCAAGTTTCCTCCCTGCCAAACTATGAAAAAATAATATGAAGGGTACTTATATATTCCTTGGAAAATTCTAGGAGGTTTTAATGATGTTTGTTATTACACATAATACCTGTCATTATTAAATCAATGTAAAAATTTCCTCAAGCTAAAAAGGGATAAATATTTAAAACACAGCATATGGGTTTAGCTACTTTAGTCCTTTTTAAGTCAGTGGGAGTAAAACATTTAAATCCTTACATACCTATTTGCAAATGTAATTGGTTTTGCTGGAAGAGTGGTAGCTTGATTATTTCAATGCCTTAAAAGGGAGAATTAAATGAACAGAAAAATCCTGATAGTATGTTTTTCGTTTTGATTAACTTGATGTTTGCAAAGGCTGTCGGGAGTTTTTGAACAAGTACAAATCAAAATATTACATGCTACTAAGAGAAAGGTAATAAGTAAATATAAAGTCAGAAAACCATACAAGTGTGTTGGTTTAACTTTTATCAAATCTGTTTGCATTCAAATGGAATGAAGGGTAAATAAAAATTATTAACTATTGAATCCCTCTAATCTGGACTCCTGCGCAGGTGTAACCCAGACTCTAGGGTGTAGGTGGTATAACTGTGAGCTGGAAAGGAAATTTTGTGACTTCTAACAGGCATGAAGTTAGCAATTTAACTTAGTTTTTTTTGTACTGAAGTGGAAAAGAATAGTCTTGTACAATCAGAAATAGCTGTGCATTGGGTTAGGAAGCTAAGTCATAGTGAAATCCCACTGTGATAAAAACCAGACACTGTAATATCCTGGACATTACCATAGGAGATGAAGATATTTCAGGTCCTGTGGAAACATTCAATGTGATCACACTCAAAAGTTTCTTCTAGCCACTGCTGTAACATACATATGTTGGCCACACGTAGTCTAGATTTTCAGTAGATTTTTGGTGACATCAAGGGTGCTACTCTTGATTTATTGTCTTGCAACATAAATCACATAAAGGGTGTTATATACAGCTTTCCCCAATTTTTTTTTTTTTCAACAGGAAGGATACAACTCATTCTTCTGCACAGTGAACACTAAAATTCAACACTTTCAGTGTGGCTCAGTGAGTGCATTCTGGTTTTCTTTGCACATCAGTACAATGGTCCACAGTTTTAAAAACAATAAAGTGATTAGTCTTTCTCACTTTATAAAAACAGAAATAACATTGTGAAGGTATATTTTCCATTATATGGTCTTTCTCAGAGATATGTTTTACTGTGTCCCAAAGCATAATTTCCTGGCATAAACACAAAAAATTGTTTAAAAATCAGTTTTAAACTGTTCTTATTGAGCTATTATATGCCAATATAAGAAGGGCAGATGTTATGACATCAGATTTGGAATGCCAGCACATAGTAAATTTGTCTAGACCTGTATCACCAGTGTCAGACATAGTCAATAGCCAAGTGTGACTTATGGAGAACTTTCATTTAAGCTGCCAAGCAACTGCTGGGTCTTTCTACCAGTCCTGCCAGGCTGTTTTTCTTTCCTGAGGTGAGTCAGCACAAGTCAATGCCAAAGCACAAAGCAAGTTCTCAGGAATTATTTTTCTTTAGGACAACTGACCCAGGAAGAACGGAATAGCAAACACAAGTTCTAGTCAGGAGATGGATTTGAGTCAAAAAAACCCCAAACAAACAAAAAAACCCCCCACAATTTTCCCAAATAATTTGAAAACAGCTGAGGTCTGTTAATTTGCCTAACAATGCTGGTATGATCTTTCATCGTGGTTGAATGTTAGTATCTCTTTTCTAATGAAGTAGCAAATCTTAAAATAATTTCTCTGTTTCAGGCATATCTACTGGGAATAATATTGGCTATGTTTATCTTCCTGTTCTTTAGAAGCTTTACAATATTTCTTTTCATTGTTGCTTTCAAAAACAACTAATATAGAACTAGCTTACCAACCACTCCTTTGTCATAAGATGTCTTTGGCCAACTCTCCTTAGGGAACCATTCTGGTCCAGAGGATCCATCCCTGCCAACTAAAGCTCATTCTTGGCAGGATTGTCCCCGAAAGTGGCAGTTTCATGAGGTGGCATCGCATTTGATTTTGGTGCTATGATGGCAGGGGTTACTGCTGGGAAGTTACTGACCTTGGCTGTGAAGGAACAGCTGGACAAGCCAAGGCCATCTCGCTACATCTTCCTAGGATCCCCTGCATGCTCAGGTCAGCCTTGTTTTCTTCTACTTCTGTATTACTCTTATTACTCCTCACCTTTACTGTCCAATGTATGTGGATCTTGGTTATAAGAAAATTACAATACCTGATTTGTAGGGTCATTACTATTTCTACTGGTCAAAACTCTGAACACCCAGGGGTCAAGCAGACAAAAAACCCTCTGATCACTACAGCATTTCTGTTATATGTAGATGATCTACAATGATGGTCCTGGTAACAGAAACATAGAATGTTTTGTATTGGAAGGGACCTTTAAAAATCATCTTGTCCAAGGCATGGGCACAGGCATCTTTCACTTGATCAGGTCGCTCAAAGCCTTGTCCAATTTGACATTGAACACTTCTAATGATGAGGTATCCACAACTTCTCTGGGTAACTTGTTCCAGTATTTCACCACCCTCAACGTAAAAAAATTCTGCCTTATCTGCAGTCTAAATCTACCCTCTTTCAGTTTAAACCCATTGTCTCCTGTCCAGTCACTACAGGCCTTGGTGAAAAGTCTCTCTCCATCTTTCTTACAAACCTCTTTTATATATTGAAAGGCTGAGTAAGGTGTCCCTGGAGATCCCTTCTCTTATCCAAGCTAAACAACCACAGTTCTCTTGACCTTTCTTCACACAAGAGGTGCTTCAGCACTGTGATAATTTTCAGAGCCTTAATCTGGAGACACTCTAACAGGTCCATACTTTTCTTCTACTGGGGACTCCAGAGATGGACACAGTACTACAGGTAGGGTCTCATGAGAGAAGAGGAGGAAAATCACTTACCTTGACCTTGCTAGCTGTCCTGGTTTGAGTGAGGACAGAACTAATTCCGTTCAGTGATTTTACTTTTCAGCTCAGTTCTAACCAACTGCACTGTCTGCAGTCAGCAGCCTGGTTTCCCAGGCAGTGTCTGCTGCTGGCACTGATAACGCCCCACGGGCAGAGTTACTGCCAAGGG